>JAHPZR010002870.1:25000-29300 GCA_019787425.1 Platygyra sinensis
TTTCAAAGAGGATTGAAAGATAATAACAAAGCATGGAGTGTTCTGGAGACATCATATAAGCCACGAAAAGAGGCTGAGTAATGAGACCCACGCAGAGATCAGTGCCTGCAAGCCAACCTAACAAGAGCTTTGATGCTGGACGAAGAGATGACACCCTTTTAAGTACAAAAATTATCAGAATATTTCCAAGAAATGCAGTAATAGAGAGAGTGATGTTCACTGCGGAAATAAGCAGTCTTTGATATGCTGCATGAAAACCGGTCATGCAAAATATATCTGGTGTTGTAGTGCGGCTTCTATATTCTGTTAAGTTTGCCATCCTTTTGTCGTTCTCCCAGCTGGTTAGTTGAGGAATAAATATTCCTGTACTTTGTTATTCCAGGATTGTTTTTGAGTTCATTGCTTGCCAAGAAGCCTTTTTTCAACGCTCGCCTGCTCCCTTATTCAGGGGATCTTGACACAAGTCTAGTACTTTTTCTGCTGGAATGAAAGAAGTAAAAGGTGAGGAATTGATTTTGTTCTGAAATACATACCTTATGTAAACAGACAAACACCGGTCGGTCTTTCTTTAAAGCAATAAAACTCAATTCGTTTTGCCGAAGAACACCAAGAAATAAATAATAAACTACTGTACTCTTACAAGCTTTGACCCGAGACGCCATAGACCACAAACAACAAGTAACGCCTTTCTCGAAACATCCAAATACTGTGAGAAAACATTGACAATACTGTGAAGCTTATATGGCTCTAAAAGCATGAGCTCGCGCATTTCACGCACCTGCTTGTGGCATAATACCTTTCTGGGCGTCGATTTTTTGACGGAAAAATCATCACAAATAGCACAAATTGCAGCCAAGACGAAGATGTATTTCGCAATTAAGAGTAAGACCTGTCGTTTCTTTCAGCAGAGAGCTGCCGAGAAACACCATCAAATAAAATAAGTGAAGTATAATTCGACCAGATCGATCAGCCTTACATTTGGATCAATCGAAGTGTAAACATCTTAAATGCGAGCAAATTTGAATAAAAGTAGATTTTTTTTCGAAACTCAGGTGAATGACATAGTCGATAAAAGCGTTGTTTTTTCTCACTGACCTGTATATTGTAGGTGAATGATATCTTCAAGTGTTATCTTCCATTTGGGGAAATGGGATTGTGATATATTTTAAAAAAATAAATCACAGGACATGGACATTTCTTGTTTATTGCTTTGGGTTTCATTTTTTTTCTGTAATTAAATACGCACTTTTTAAGACGTAGGTATTTGTTGGTAGCAGTCGTGGTGATAACGAAAAGTTAACAACTCAGTGCAAATTCATATCAGTCAATGGTGTTGTGAATCTATATTACATTTGCGGGATTTAGACTTTACTGTAGAAAACGCTGCTCAATCAGTAAGCAAATTACTACACCTACCTACCTTTCTGATTTGCCTTGGTCTTGGGTCTGTTTCCTATGCTTTAATCAAGTTCGTACAGCCCAGTGTGATAAGATATTATTGAATTTGTGATCGATTTATCCTATCGTAGAAGAACCGCCACCTAATTAGCCAGCTACCGAGTTGGGTTAGAAGCCTTACATAACTGAGAGTCACACACAATATAGGAACGAGACCGCTAAACACGAATTGTTGCTCTGTTGTTATCAAGTTTACCATGCAGTTTTCAGTGCTCCTGAAACAAGCAATACAGGGATTGATATCCTGACTAAGCGAATGGAATATTTCTTTTCGCAGCAATCAGCTGCCGGAAACTCTCTCGAATGGTTAAACGTCATCCTGAGATCAGTAAACTTTATCAATCACACAATGTAAATAAACATGGTGATTTTAAAATTAAATTAAACTGGAAAGAGCTGAACAAAAAACAGAACAAAATGTCATATACTTTCTCTTTTTGTCCCAACCTTCCACACAGCCTGCTATTCCCATTTGTTTAATTTGAATTCTGGTTCAAACTTACATTGTGCGTGTAGTATCATATTTTTTTTCCAAGAAATGAAGCAAAAGTGTTTTACTTCCAAGGCCCCTTTAAAATCGTGGTGATGGTCTTTCATGTTCCTTTTTTTCTCTTGAGAGAACAATAGTATGGAGGACGATTCGGGGCTTCGCTGCTTTCTTTATTCAAGAGCAACGTCTTCATGGTTAATTGGAATTTAAATAAAACAATCTTGCAATCTGTATATCTTTTATTTCCTTTTTCCTAAATTTAGAGCTTCTGTGGAAACTCCGTTACTAAAACGAAGTAAACAAAAGGATATAAGCTTGACCATCGTTTGGTTATTTAGATGAAAAACATTGAGTAAGGGAGAAAAAAAAAAACTCACACCTTCAAAAGCGTTGGTGGAAACATCAAGTTAAGAACTGCACAATGATCTCCAACAGAATTTAAGTGGTCGTCTTTGAAAGGAGAGAGCTGAGCGGTCTAAATATAAGCATAATGAGTAAAGCTTCAATTTTCACCATGATTTCACAAGGAAAATTGTTCGGTTCGCCGAGCAGACAAACGTTAAAATAACTTTCATGCTTTTGTCTCTTTTTGAGACAGAATTGTGTTTCAGCAGCCATGAGTTTCCTAAGCGCATTTTTTTCCTCACTTGATTTCTTCAACGGCACAAACACGATCTCGAGAATGTTGAATCGATAGTGATGGCTCAGCCTCTCGGAGCTAAACAAAGACGCTTAGAAAGAAAAACAGTTAATTCATGAGTACAAGAGACTTTTAAAGATTCAATCCATTGAAGTATGTCTTAGCTAAACCTTCGACGTCAGTGAACCTCAAAGTAATAATTTGAAAGGAAATTGCTTTTAGATGATCATGCATGTCATACTGATGTACGTGTCATAGTGTAAACAGATTAATTCCAGCTGGTTTATTTTGCGAAAATTCAATCATAAACCTCCATCGCTTTGTAAATGCTATCAGAAGAACAAAAAAAAAGTTGTTGAACAAGTTATCGTGTCGTAGCAATGAGAATAGCGTTTCAGGGTTCTTATAACTTAAAAACCACTTAGGCGCAGAGGTATTCTGCCAATATTTGATAGATTTCCTAAAAGGCTCCGTCTTTGTCCGTGGGTGACAATTTCCGTTTCCATCAAAGGAAATGTACTTTGTGTGTGCGTTATACACCTGTAATAAATTTAAACCGCTCCGAGAATTAGAAATATGGCTTATCGCGCCTTGGTCTACTTTTAATAATCCAGAGTAAATTTTCTAAAACAAAATTAATGAACTTTTTACAGTTGGAAAATCTTGAAAGTCAATGCAGTTACGTTCGCACTCCGAGTCCTCTGATGATGTACTCGAGCGTCTTTTAAAATAATATTATGCAGGCAGTCTTGGCTTAACCATGCTTTGGTTCAATGTGTTTCGTGCCACAATATGATTTTATTCGGTTTGAGTGATATAAGTGATGTTATCATCCTTCCGCTTCAGCTGATAAAACTAAAATCCGCTTTTAATACACCGGATACCACAACAAAATGATGAAATAACTGATCAAATAGTTTGCCCCTGTACTCTGTACAATGTTTTGGGTCACTCGCATCACTATATATTTATGCTTCTAGGACAGTTCGGTAGAGATATTAAATACAAGAGATAATGTCTTTACGTTACTTTTTAACTCTCTCGCCGTCTATTTAACTTGTATAATCAACACAAATTGGAATTTTATGACATTTCAGCTATTCACAGCCTAATTAAAACCTTCTAGGAAATATTAGCCGAGGGAAGGGGCGTGAAAGTGGAGAAAAATGGCAAGTGCCTAACCTTCCCGCCTCTACACCAAGCCTCTACATCAAGCATTCAATTATAATCCAAGATGGTGTCATGGAAATGCCGCTCTACTCCAAAATAACTCCGAGCGAACAAAAGTAATATTTTACTTTCCCGACATAAAAATCCCCTACCTGATTTCGGAACTAAATTGAGCTTTCTTCCATTAAGTTTTAATTACTTTTTTTAACACTGACTAGTGCTAATGAAAATCTTGCAAGCTGCAACACGTATTGTTTGTAGACGTTAATTTTCTTTACAATGTAATCTTTTTGGTATGGACCAGCACGTGCTAATTTATTAAAAATGTTCATATTTCATACTTGAGCAAATAATTATATAGTGTGTAATGTCTAATAAGTTATTACCTACGCGTGGCAGATAAGAAACCTTTTTGCGGTGGCTTAAAAATCATGCAACGGTCTTTCTGATGAGGTAAACATGTATTTGAAGTTGGACCTTTCTAATATGTGTTTCAGTGGATAATTTAGGTAACGTAGCAAACTGTTTTCTTAATTTATTAA
>JAHPZR010002871.1:0-17500 GCA_019787425.1 Platygyra sinensis
CAGTATGCAGAGATAATCGAAGATCAGAAGAAAGAAGGAGTTGTCGAGAGCGCAGACGAGTCATCTATCAATTCCCGAGAATTCTACATACCGCACAAACCTGTCCTGAGAGCCACAGCGGAATCAACAAAACTGCGAATTGTGTACGACGCCTCAGCAAGAGCCTTCAGCGGCGCTCCGTCGTTAAACGACTGTTTGCATACCGGCCCGCCCCTGCAGAACAAACTCTGGAGCGTGCTAGTAAGGGGGCGTTTTAACCCCGTGGCCATTACCGGCGATTTACAGAAAGCATTTCTGCAAGTGAGAGTAAAAGAGGCTGACCGCGATGCAATGCGCTTTCACTGGCGCCGAGACGAGCAATCGCCATTGGAGACCTTGAGATTTACCAGAGCCCTATTTGGACTTGCGTCATCTCCCTTTCTGCTAGGGGGAGTGATCGAGATGCACCTTAACCACTGGGAGGAGAAGGAGCCGGAACTGGTAGCCAAGATTCGCAAGGAACTGTACGTTGACGACTTAATCTCGGGATCAACCACAGTGTGCAAGACTCGAGAACTGAAAGACAAGACCACATCAATCTTCCAAGACGCTTGTTTCAACCTTCATAAGTGGCACTCAAACGTCCCCGAACTGGAATTAGGGCAGTCCCCTCAAGAAGAAGGAGAACCAACCTACGCAAAGCAGCAGTTAGGAGTCCCACAAGGAACATTTTCTAGCATGCTGGGGCTCCCATGGAACAAAGAGCAAGACTCACTTAGCATCACAGTCCCACCTGAGAAAGCAACGCTGAGTAAGAGAGGTATCTTAGCTAAGCTAGCAAAGATATATGACCCCCTGGGACTCGTCTCGCCTGAGACACTCAGCGGCAAACTCATCTACCGCGCTGTATGTGATACGAAGGGAGCCTGGGACGAAAACCTATCACGTGATCTTGCCAATTTGTGGGTCAAGTGGGAAAGCAGACTACCAGAACGTTTTACCGTACCGAGATCGCTGGTTGCTCATCGAGAGGAAATTGAACGAATCGATCTACATTCTTTTGGAGACGCGTGCGCACATGGAGTCGCGGCCTGCGTTTATGCAGTCATCCAACAAGCTTCCGGAACTAACCAGGGCCTAATTGCAGCCAGATCGAGACTTGCCAAACAAGGCCTGACCATCCCGCGGTTGGAACTGGTCGCTGGTCATATGGCTGTGAACCTGGTTGACAATGTTAGAGACGCCCTGGACGGGCTACCTGTAAGAAGTACCCACTGCTGGCTGGACAGTTCAGTAGCGCTATACTGGATCCGAGGGCAAGGAGACTACAAGCAGTTCGTGGCAAATCGGGTCCAGAAAATCAATAGTCATAGAGAGGTGAAATGGCGCCACGTACCCACAGCAGATAATCCCGCTGACCTTGCCAGTCGTGGAGGGCACACTGAGAAAGCTGATCTCTGGTGGCATGGGCCAAGGTGGCTTGCGTCTCCAGAACTTTGGCCAGCGGATGTTTTAAACGAGCCGTCAGAAGAAAGCCAAGCCGAAGCTAAACTTGTGCAGAAAGTGCTGGGAGTTGCACTAAACGAAGAAAACGAGGTTGAAGAAGTGCTACACAAGTTTCAGTTACAGAAAGCTGTACGTATCTGTGCGTGGATGCGGAGATTTGCACGCAACACTCTCCGAAGCAGGGGTACACCACGCGTCCTGGGACCGTTGACGACTGAAGAGACGAACAGCCAGCTGCTCTTCTTAGAGAAACAGGCCCAGAAGAGTCCTAGCATTGAACGAGATCGCGTGGCACTAAACCTACACCCAAACCAGGACGAAATATTAGAATGCCGGGGCCGAATACAAGGACAATATCCTGTTTACATACCAGAATCTAGCACGCTTGGTCTCCGGCTTGTAGAGGAAGCACACAAAGTAACACTTCACGGGGGAGTGGGACTGACCATGGCAAAGGTGCGTACTCGTTACTGGATTCCAAAATTGAGACAGCTGGTGAAGAAAGTGCGCAAGAACTGTCATGGGTGCAGGAGGTTTCAAGCATCGGCATATGCAGCTCCGCCACCTGGAAACCTGCCGACTACCCGCACTCAAGGAACCAACCCGTATCAAGTGATTGGTGTGGACTACGCTGGTCCAATCCGGTATCGAGTGTCTAAACAGCGAGAGGGAAAGGCCTATGTCTTGCTATATGCCTGCAGTCTTACGAGAGGAATTTATATAGACCTTCTACCAAACCTGGAAACTGCAGAGTGTCTAAAGAGTTTGAAGCAGTTCATCGCGCGCCGGGGACGACCTGAACGAATCTATTCAGACAACGGCCGAACCTTTGTTGGCGCAGCCAACTGGATTAGAGCTGTCATGAAAGACGAACGACTGCAGACATACCTCACCATCAATCAGATCAAATGGCAATTCAATCTGAGTCGCGCGCCGTGGTGGGGAGGGCAATTTGAGCGAATGATTGGCCTTGTCAAGTCAACCCTAAACAAGACAATAGGGAATGGCCTATTACAGTGGAAAGAGTTACAAGAAGTCCTACTGGACGTGGAGATAACGCTTAACAACCGGCCATTAAGCTACGTGGAGGATGATGTGCAGATGCCCCTTCTAACACCGAATGCTATGCTGTTCTTGAACGGCAATTTGCTTCCAGAATTGCAGCCACACCACATTGAGAGCGCCGACCTGCGTAAGCGAGCAAAACACTTGCTGAAGTGCAAGGAAGCAATATGGAGCCGGTGGACCAAAGAGTACCTCCGTAGTCTGCGAGAGAGACACCGTGCACAGCGAGGAGCTGGAGGAGACACGCCAGCTGTCGGTGACGTGGTGATCGTCAAAACAGAGGACAAGAACAGAGGGAAGTGGCCGCTGGGAATCATCGAGAGTTTAATCGTTGGAAACGACGGAGTCGTTAGAGGAGCAAAATTGCGTGTGGGAAAGTCCTGCATGGAACGTGCTATTCAACAACTTTACCCACTGGAACTATCCTGTGACAGACAGATGCCGGGACCGCAGGCGGGGATGAACCCAGAAGCTGCGCCATTTCGCCCGAGACGGGATGCAGCAGTTGCAGCGCGCCTACGTTTACAAGAGGTTACCCAAGAGGAAGACTGAAATGAACACTTAGAATGAACAGTGCGATTAACTTGCATTTAGCTGACGGACTGACACTATAGAGTCCGTCGGTTGTTTACCTTAGAGAACTGATTATCAAATTTTGATGAGTGTGATTATTTTGTTCGAGGCAGATCGATCATCAGTGAAATACATATATCTTCCCCGGCGATATATGGGGGGAGTGTGTCGCGAATATGATTACGTAATAAGGGCGTGACGCTGTTAATATTTACTTAGAGCTGGAGAGGAGATCTTATGTTCACGAGAACCGAGTCGAACGAGCGAGTAGTGGAAAATTTATATCGAGAGTGATTAGCGTTGAGCTTGATGTAAACATTTATCGAGAAATTTAATCACAGCATTAAAACAATTCACAACATTATTAATTATACAAACATGAAAAAAATCGCGCAGAAAAATTACCGGAAGATGTTTCTTGAAGTCACTTTTTTCGCATTGGAGAAAACTTTTTCCAAAGTTTCCGTACAGACTTTTTGTCATTGCTTTACATGATATCATTGGCCTAAAAAAATTCTCATTGTGTTTGTGCAAATCATAATCCAGAATTACGATGTGTAATTTGCACTGGTGTTACACTTTTTGCACCGGTGTTACACTTGAACTGCACTGCTCTCAGCCAATCAGAATCGAGTAATTTTTTCATGTGTATTATTACAAAGTAAAAGACACCCCTGAAGGAAAAATATAATTAGATATTATCTTTAAAAACACAACAACGCTTTTCAGTTTTCGGAACATGTTTCGATGTTTCAAACATCATCATCAGCCATTATGAATATATAGTAAAGATTTACAAAAATGGTCGGTATATATAACTCATATTCTCGTGTAGCCAGGGCTATGAAAGTGCTGCGTAGATTTGGGTGAAGTTTGCAAATTGGAAGAGGGATTATAGAGAGCTTGTGCAGAAATGGTTGGCATTCACTTATTTTGTTTGGTCAAGTCCCTGAAATTGCTATAAATCAAAAGCGAGCTCAATGACCCACATCTTTTATCACTGAATACATTTCCCGTTTATTAATGAATGTCTACTCAGTTGATAAAACCAAATTATCTTTTAGATACCCTGGTCTAAATATAAAAGAAAGGTAGCAAAATTTGTATCCTGCGTGGCAGGCCGTAGAAAGGAAGAACGAACAGTGTAAACGGAAAACCTCACCGACAAGTTACAAAACTCAAATCAAAATTCTCGCTAATCCTGGGTTAGCTTAATCGAGCTTTGAACAAATTTAGCTCTGCAGGTTTCATCTGTTCAATATGAAAGCTCTCTTTTATTAAACGTTGAGAATAAGATCGAGAATCTTCAAACAAAAGATGTCATACTTATCCCTACAACCTTTAGAAGCACTCAGATGTTTAAAAATGTGGGGATTTTTGTCCCGAAAGAGATGCTCATTAACAAGTGTGAAAATGCCTATTGGTTTCACCAATATAACGAACTCCACTGCTCGCACATGTAGACTGATAAAAGTTTACATGTGTAAAAGCAAACTAAGTTTGAATGGAGAGAAAATAATTTTTACATTTAAGTCTTTGCATTTATATTTATTCATATTGGATGAATTTTTTCTTCCAGTGTACGAAGAATAATTAACAACTATTCACCGAAGTGGAGGTAAATATCCAACGCTAGCCACCGACACTGAGGTGAATAGTTGTTTTAGTATATACTAAAACAGTGAGATAATATACACCACAAAAAATTAATTTGGATAATTTCTTCACTTGTCACGGATGCAGACCAGGACGCTATTTTTTTCCCGAGTTGTTCGGAGATAAATAGCACAGGATATTCGGAGTTTGACGAGCCAATCAGCGCGCGCGTTTAATACTATCCACTGTTTTAGTATATACTAATAACCGATATAGCGATATTCACTGTTTACAAACAAGTCTTTTGATATTTAAATTTTGCCAACCACAGAAGAAAAGAATCCTTTGCTTCCACAGCCAATAAACCTCTGGTTGGCACATTAATGACAATAGGTGACGTAACGGTGAGTATCGATGTAAGGTAACTTGTAGAAGTGGCAGCTGGATGTTTCACATTTAGAAGCGTCCTTTCCTGTTGCTCTAATCTTATACTAAGATAACCGTTATTGTTAATAAGCCACTTGGGAAACATATTGCGTTTCAAAATTTCTGAGAGGTTTTTGATGTTGTTACGAAATCCCTGAGTAGTGTTATTTATCTTGTTGGCTCTATCGATGAGAGTTTTAATTACCCCTAATTAGTATTTGAAGGGGATAAAGCTAAAATATTTAGTAAGTAGACCATCGCAGGTCTACGTATTTTACACAATATGTTTCTCTCCGTTCAAACCGCTTAGCACTATGTTTAGTCCTAAAGATTTTGTTCCTGATTCTCTTAAATCACGTGTTGTTTACCAGTTTACATGTGCGAGCTGTGGAGTTCGCAAAATTGGTGAAACCAATAGGCGTTTTAACCGACACGTGTTAATGAGCATCTCTTTCGGGACAAAAAGGAGGATGTAGCAAGGAGTGACACGCCAGCACAACTCCTAAAACAAAGGACACATATGTACCATGTTTGTGTGTTTTCTCTCCATAGTTTCGCTCTTACGAGCATGTCTTTGAGAGATTTACCTCTTTTGAAAGATATAATTGGTGGCTCTTTGTAAATTTGCGCAGAGAAAACTTGTTTTGTATCAGGTGCCATTTTATCATTAAAATTTGTTTGAGTTTTGGCACTGAGGGGTGATATTGTGTTACAAAAAGCAAGATTTCGTTATGGCTTTCGCCTTTCTGCATGTTTCAGTGCCGATTCTCTTTCTGTGAATTTGATATCAGATTAAAGTGTTTAAATGCGAATGCGCAACCTCGTTCCCAGGGCCTTTTCCCTGGCTTGGGGGCGGGGCGGGAAAAGCCCCTGGCATCGGCTGGTCACGTGCCCACTTTACACCCTGAAATCCTGGGTGTAATACATTAGCGAGTTTGCATAATCAAAAGTGCCAACATCACGATGGCGGAGAAACTGGCTGTGCTTTTCGACTTGGACCTGCTTTTAAACGTTGAAACTTTGCGTCTTTTTGTTCAGTTAAAGCCACACCAAGTAATGATTTGAATATTTACTGAAAGGCAAAGATATTGTTGCCGTTCTGACCGACTGAATACAGGATGAAGTGCCCTTCATAAACACGAGTGAAGCGACAAAATGGTCGAGTGACCGAACAGAAATCGGCAAATGTATAAATGTCACGAACCGTAGAATTCGTGTATTTTACAAAAATATTATTGACCGCCTTGACAGACAAGAAATCCGGTAGACGCTGAAACAGCAAAGATTTGCCAAGCCAGTCGGTCGGAACGGCAACAATATCTTTGCCTTTCAGTAAATATTCAAAACATTACTTGAAGTGGCTTTAACTGAACAAAAAGACGCGAAGTTTCAACGTTTAAAAGCAGATCCAAGTCGAAAAGCACAGCCAGTTTCTCCGCCATCGTGATGTTGGCTCTTTTGATTATGCAAACTCGTTAATTTATTACACCCAGGATTTCAGGGTGTAAAGTGGGCACGTGACCAGTCGATGCCAGGGCCTTTTCCCGCCCCGCCCCCAAGCCAGGGAAAAGGCCCTGGGAACGAGGTTGGCGAATGCGGCGACCATTTTTTCAACAAAAAGTTAACCCCGATAGCTCACAAGCTTTCAATACCCTCACATAACAGCTCGTACATATGTAAGATCCCACAACCGATGGAAAGAAGAGTGAAATCATCTACAAATTAAAGTGTACTTATTTTAAAAAGATCTTTTTTAGAAAAACCGCCAGACCTGTGAAGTCTGTTACGTTTAAAGGAACATTCTAATACTGCTAGATTGACACTTTCCTCCGTTGCTGAACACAGGCCACAATTTGGAAAAGAGTAAGGCGGCTGTCATAGCTAGAGGTAGAGAAGGAAACAACTTTAGAATCCTAATTCTGTAATTCTAATTTGAAAACAAAACTAAAACGTATATATGTATAAAACGCATGTATGAATCCTTCAGGAGGAGAATTCGTGAGGCCTTGAAATTTCTGTGCCAGTCTCCGACGCTCAATTGAGACCGTGGATTTGAATTTCAGGCCTTATATGATCGAGAATCGTTTGGCACGTGACTTGCTTCACCCAGACTCACGAGTCAAACAAATTCCCCATGACATTCATTTGCTCTTTCTGAGGGGCATTTGACCATCAAATCCAACACTTGGGTAGGGCATTTGAACGCAATTTTGGTACAGGGGTACAGGGATTCGAACAGGCCAATCTTCGAAACTTCAAATGGCCAGGAGATTGGGCGAAGGTGGGGGGAGGGAGGGGGGGGGGATGTTGAAGCTTCAAATTGATAGCTCTAATTGATAGACACATAAATCAAAACCTCGCTACGGGGCGTTACGCACAAGTTTAAAATGGACTTCTTCCGGTAAGAAAGTATCGCTAGCTCAACGTACCGAATGCGTCGTTTATTCAAATAACATGTTTTTCCTAATCATTTTCAGTTCGTGTTGAACTTTTAATATAAAAGACTTACTTTTGGAGAACGCTTATTAAATATGGCTGTTGACCTCCATTGTAATAGTTCACAGATCAGTCTATCTTCCGCTTGGGAGCAGAACACAAAACTGTTTTAGGTGAAGAAAAAATACGGAGCGTATGTTTGCTCTTGCTGTTTTATCGGGAGATGATCACGCGATGGTGCCTCGCTGTGCTCTGCGAATTCCGAGACTGCTGCGCTACTACAGCTGCCTTGTCTCCAAGTATTGACATAGACATTCAGCAACCGGAAGGAGCCTAAGGAGAACCATAGACACACAAGGAATTTCTTCCGGGAAGAAATTAATTGTGTTTCTATGGCTTAACCCGCCGACTTCAGCAGCCGTGAAATAGCTTTATGTAGGAGTTACATGAGATTTGATCACGGCAAAATGTGGGACTTTATTTACTTTCTAAGTAACATGGCAGTCTGGGACATGGTCTATCAGTTAAGTTGTTCTATAACGTTGGTTTGTCGAAAGCGAAAGTGCACTATTAAAGTGGGAAATGATATACAGGTAGCACTACCTTAAACAAAATTCCGCAAAGTGGTAACAGCGTTTCTTAGTGAATTCTAGAACTGAATCGTATTACTTGAGCTGTGAGTCTCAATAGACAACAACAATTATGTTCAGTCTGCACGACGAGTCTAAGGTGCGCGTGGTGGTTTCTCGGCAGTGTTAATCACATCCATCATATTATCAACTGTTGTCACGGGTATATTCCCACGCGGTTGCATCCTTCTAGCGAGATCCAATGCGTTGTCCCAGTTACTTTTCGCCATCGTCAACATTGCTACCAATCCAAGCGATCCCGGATCTTTGCCAAGGTCCACAATTACTTTATCCACGTCACCTGAGAGAAGGCTCCACTGCTCTCGAAGAACGCCCACTTCACGAATGGCCCTGTCCGTGTGACTTACAAAACCATCCAGGAGGCTTTGGGCATGTTTTAAAATTCCAATGCCTTGTTTGTCGGTGGCGAGTGTTTCCTGCAGAGATTTCCTTTCCTTGAGTGCTAAGGCATATTCAACTCCTCCAGTTATCTCAGCGCCAATCCCTCCAACGAGCAGCCCAGTGCCCGCCACAACTAATCCTGTAGAAATACCGGCTGTTTCGATCGTGGCAAATGAACCGACCAGAATCATCACGATTCCTCCAGCCATACTGACTCCGCCTCCTGCCATGACTCCGATGTAAGTGTTGAGTTGGTTGTTGATGGTATCAATCTGCGTGCTGATCTTTGTTAATTCGCTATCAGTTCCTTCAAGCACTTTGGCAGCCACCGTTGCCTCTTTGTTGAAATTTTCATGGTCGACGGAGACTTTCGCTTTGAAAACTTGAAGTTGGGTCTCTGTGTATTTGGCCTGCGCTTCTTTGCGACTTAGATTGTTTCTCAGTAGAACCAGTCCTTGAGCAAATTCCTTTACCAGACTTTTGTCCCCGGTGTCTATCTTTTCAGCAAGGTTTACAAGAGTTCCGAAGAACGAATCAAAGTTATTGGCATAATCGACAATGTCAGCATTAGTTGTGATAATGGCCGGCAATACTTGGTCTTGCCAGTTCTGGGCGTGTTGTCTCGCAGTCTTTTGGTAGTTTGGTAAGTCAGGCAGCTGGTCAAGCTTTATATCTGGCTGTCTAAGGATCGCTGCAACGTAAGTTTGAACAGCAGCTGAAGCGTCAAAGACGTCCTTTTGGGCGACTATCAATTGAGGAGAAGATAACGACATTATGGTGGACCGAGCCGTGTGAACGACGTTCAGGAGTAGTTCTAAAATACACTGACATATATAGTTAGGAGCCAACATAAATAATCTCCGCCTTCTTTGCACGAGTTACGCCCGAACTCATCTATGTCGCAGGGAGAAAAAATACATAAGAGCATACTTTTGAGCTTTTTTGATAATATGTCACAAAAATTACGACCTCTTGCCTTTTGTGAAATTTAAGAAGCCCTACAACAAAACAAGTTAAATATAGAAACTCTAATAAATGCACATTGGTAAGGTTTTTAACCTGATCATTGCCGTAACAGTTACCAGTTGTTTCATTTCACGCGACGCAACAACAAACACGCAAATGCGTACCCCGGGTATGCATACTACCAATTCATGTAAGGTACATGTCGCCACACAGTTTTCCTTCCTAAAGCTAAAAGTAACATCACGCCGCTTAAACATTTCTGTTCCCGTTTTGCTCGCTCTTCAGTCTTTGCGTTACGTGTTGGAACATGTTAAAGTCCAGTAAAAATGCACATAACGGTCTAAAAAAAATGCATTTCACTTAAATCGAAAACGGTCAAAACTTAACAGCAACTAACCATTCTCGCCGATTGATAAGAAAAATCATACTCATTCGGTAGGGATTGATCGAAATAGTTCTATTATCACTTTTAACTTTCATCAGTAAAACACATGACGCATCGCGTCGTTAAAAATGGGCTTTCGTGAGAACAAAATCATAAAAAAAACCCGACAGCTTATGCGTCTAATGCATAGGCTGTGTGTTTCGAAAACGAAAGCTCTCCCTTTCAATTTGAGCTGAAACATTGACTGGGAGCCTGATAGAGCCTTTTTGAAACAGTTCCAAAAGACACTGCCATTGTTATCTGAAAGCTCATTTCCGCTTAGCGACAAGAGCCAACATAAATAAGAATCAAACAAGTCTTTGCACGAGTTTGACCTCGCCAACTATTGACGCGCATTTATTACTGTACCAGTCGGCGAATGATACAGTGTACGCGTGCGTCATGGGAGAGAAAAAAAATACAATAGCACACTGTTGAGCTTTTGGTGTCACACTTATGCGATCTTATGCCTCAAAGATTATTACGACCAGCTCTCGTCGTTAATTTATCCAAGCACGTGATATTGACAGTATAAGATGAATTTCGCCCAAAGTTCGAGCGATAAAGTGCAAACGTTATTTACTAAAAATCTACTCATAGCACAGCAACACTTTGACTCCTATTTGAAACACCTCACTGGAATTCATTTCTTTTAGTTACCATCCGTTTTAATTCTTAGGTATTCTCGAGAAAATTAATGTCAAACCTCGCAAAAATGTTTAAAATGTTGTAAACAGCCTGCCAACCAGCGTAAATTCAACCCAATACTTTAAGCACTGTCCTTCAGTTGTATCTAGACAGCAGATTTGACTTGTCTGGGAGACGGAATGATCTTAATAGTACTTGGGAGACTCCCAGATTATTTAGGAGAGTTGCTAGAATGTATCTCTTCGCAGGTATTCATTAGACAGTAACGAGAAACTGATTGAAGCTCTGCATTCAGCACCACTAGCATGACTGACTTTAAAATATATAGATTTTATTTTAATTTTTTGTTCCATAAATTTATTACATTTTGAAATATTCCCCCTCCTTTTCAAATTCTTTGGGGCTTTAACTGACAACGGTCCCATAACATGCCAAATCATGAGCCAGGATCATTTAGCATACGTTAATTGTGGTGTAGTAGATATTAGGTCCACATCAGCTTTGAGCTGCCATTTCTTCAACAACCTACTTAACAAATAAGTCCTTATTATCACTTCAAGAAAATATGTTCAAATAACATCAGATAATGAGTCTCAAAAAGAAATGTCTCATTATGGCAGACACAAATATTAAACATATTTGTAATTATATATTTATTTAAATGGCGTCTTGGCCTTGTTTATATGAGGAGGATTTTGATAGCTGCTAACAGAATTTATGGATCAGCTAGGTTTTTAAAGAAATATGAGACTTAACCTTGTATTAGCATTTTTGAGAACACTTCGCTCTCAAATTAATGTTGGTAGTTTGTGCACAATATTTTGAAACTGCTCTTTATTATAATCAGAATGATTAGATCGCTGTTTTTCTTAAATATCAATAACACAGAGTAGCATTAAGAATCCTTCAACTTGGTCATTCTGGCTGTTTTAGACGGTATTCATTAAAAACCAAAAAGGTTTGACAAACTGTCCTGTAGTAAAAACGTGTACTCATCGTTCTTTCCTTGTCAGTTCAAGCTTGCCTGGAAGGCTTCGCTTGCTTGAAAGCATCTTGCACATTCTTGTACAGTTTAGTTGGCACCTTGCCATCAGGTTGTAGCTTCTTGGCCTGGTCTAGAGCAACTTGCCAATCCAGTTTGGCACGATTTAGCTCATCCAGTAACCAGGTGGCAGGGATGTTGGGATCGACATCTTTAATAGCAGTTATCAGCTCTTCGAGATCTGCGTCAAGTGTCTGCCAGGCCTCTTTCAGGTTAGTGGCCGCTGTGATGGCATTTGCCAAGTGTTCTACAAAGCCTGTAACTTGGTTCTTGGTAGTTTTAAGACCAACCAGCTCTATTTTATCGCCTTCTAATTGTTCCTGTACATTTTTCTGTTTGTCAATCTGTTGGCTGTAGTCAGTGGATCCCAGAGTTTCCATGATCACGCCGCTAGAGACAATAAGGACACCTCCTCCAATCAGTGCTGTCGTGGTTCCGCCAGAAGGTATTTCAGCGAGCGCTCCAACAACGATCATTACAACTCCAGCGACAATTGTCGCTGCTCCACCAGCCATTAGGCCGACGTCCTTGTGCATTGCATCACTGATAGCATCAAGCTCATCACTTAGCGCCTTGAGTTCGCCACTGTCGCCCTCAATCTTTACCGCTGCCTGGTTCACATCTGATTGGAAGTTTTGATAATCGTTGTTGAGGTTCTTCTGGAACGTCGACAGATCATTGACCACAGCTTCCACATTTGCATCCTTCTGCTTGATGGTGGATGAAAGTAGCTTCAATCCTTCGACCAGATTCTTCTTTGATTGTGGGTTTTTGATGTCTTTTGCGTACTTCACCAAGTCGAAGTAGAATGAGTCAAACTTGTTGGCGTAGTCGATGATGTCGGCATCCGTTTTGGACATCAGCGGCAGAATTGTATCGTTCCAGTTGTTGCCATGATCGCGAGCAGTTTTCTGATGCGCGGGAAGGTTTGGAAGAGCCTTGAGCTTCAGATCCTCCTGCTTCAGGATAATCGACACATAGGTCTGAATAACAGTAGACGCCTTGGTAAGCTCGACTTGCTTGTCTTTAACTGCTGGATTGGAAAGGGCCCCGTGCTGTTTTGAATTCATGCTCAGGCTAAACCGACTGAGTCGACTGAGAACTTATTTCCACTGGGAGGTTTTTGTACCAATTGCGTGATAGAAACGTGTCAACATGACAACTCATTGAACCGGAAGTTCACAAATAGGCCCTAAAATACGACACTAGTTAAGTTACGGCTGTCACTAATCTGACAACGAACAAAATCGGTGATGAAACTGAAACTTTCAATTTTCTTTCTGAAATGCAGTGTTCATTGCATTTTAAATACCGAGATCCAAACATTGACGAAATATAAACAAGCCAGGAAGTGCGTAAATAACATATGCAGATCATATACCATCAGTCTATTTATTTCATCTTGAACTGAACCTTAAATTCGCAATTCGTTTGAGATAAATTGTCATTTAATTGAACAGAAGCCAAAAAAATAAACCCGAAATAGTTGTGTTTACATTCCACTACACGACACCGTTTATAAATGACAAAGATTTCGCGTTTCGACATATGTAACGATGTATTTCACTTGGACATGCAGCTATCTGCCCTGACCTATCGGGAGGGTGATATACATTTTTGGAAATTACCGCTACAGTCTCTGAGAACAGCACTTATTAAAGAGCCTAAAGTACGTCAAGGAGTGGAAGCGAAGTGACACAATGGCAGGCAAAGGAAAACTTTCGAGTCCTCAGCTGGTAAAACAACTTAACGGAGTTGTGGATGCCGACACTGTTGTAAGCTACTACTGTAAATTCGTCATTGAACAAAAAAACATCAAACTAGCTTCTCTTGCGAACCTTCCCGCTCATCAAAGCATTGCAAGAAAGCATGCCCAGGACTGGCAAGTGAGTGTTCAACCAAAGATCCAGCAAAGCGTCATCGATACCATGAACTTTTCCAGTGCTTTCTTGGGGAAGTACAATCATCTAAATTCAATAATTGATCAAATGAAGAAGGGGAACCAGCAAGGAAAGGATGAATTTACTACCACTATTGGTACCCTTATAGTTCAACTTGGCGCTGTGGTTGGTCACGCGAAAGATATCACGACAAAGGTTGGGCAGTTTAGTCAAACGCTTAATCAAGACACGAGAAATTTCAAGTCGGATTCGAAAGAGGCCCAGACGAAGATCATTGGCAAAAATGGAGACCTTAAAGCTCTGCAAGATCATTTAGACGCAATCAATAAGGCCATAGACCGTGACAGACGCCTGGTAGCGGGTGGTATATGGACTGGGTGGCTTGTCGTAGCTGGAATCGCAGACCTGAAGAAACAAGAAGATGCGAAACACAACGTAGAACTCAAGATGGCGATGAAGAGACAAGAGCTGATGGCATTGAACGGGGCTAAATCTTACATCGATGGATTCATGGGGTCAGTTGTTCCAGTTTCAAGGGCTTTAATGTCCTTGGAGTTGGCATGGGCATCACTGAAAAGCGATTTTGAAGAAGTAACCACGGAGCTAAAAAACTTGTCGACCACAAGTGCTGCCGCCTATCTGGGTCCTTTACTAGAGACGGCGAAGAAGGACTGGAATGTTGCCCTTGATAGGGCCAAACAGTTGCAAGCAACAACCGAAAAGCTTCAAACAATACAGCTTTAAATTCATAGTTTAATAGAACATCCTGTAAGCAAGATCTTCGAGGTTTTCCTCTGGGACTTATCAAACAGAAGCCCTGTACGTTTTCTTTGAGTGGTCGATTGTTCGGTCTGGATTATTTTGAGGAAATCAAAGCAGATGTGGACCAGATTTTCTACGCGCGCGCAGTAAAGTACAATGTAATCTCATTATAAGTTCTAATTAGATGTTGTAGCAAATTATGTAATGTTTCCTTAGTGGTGTTCACCATCACTCATTGATGATGTCAAATTTTGCAGCGTTTTTGCTCATTCCAAGCCTGAGAAAAGCTTGTCGAGTCTAATATTTGCAGCAATAAGTTCGAAATACATTGTTCATTTGATCATAATTGTAATTTCCTGGATTGCTACCCAATATAAGGAGAGATGCTGACGTCCGTATCATGACATAAATTTACTTCTTACGCGAAATAAAATTCATTTGTTCAGTGGTTTTTGGTTTTCCCTACCACAGCTGCCTACCGTAAAATCAGAGAGTGTTATTCATGTACTTGCCTTGCCCCGTCACGACTAGCTTTCCAGCTATTCTGTGCGGGAGAAACTATCTCACTTTTGAATTTTTGTACTAAGAATAAAGAAAAAAGTGCAAACACAAGCTGTGTTTGCACTTAATTACTTATCTCTTTCATTCGCTTGGTCATATTTTGGTTTGCACGAGGAGACAGGACAATATAAACTCGAAGTTTCTTTACTTTTCTTTTCCTTTAACATGTCAAACTGCCTGGGTCGCTCAGCCGTATACGCCGCTTTCGCCATTATTGCACCTTATGGAATGAGCCTCTTTCATGATGCTCATGTAGTAATTCGCTCTTTCCCGGTTGGATTAACACTATAACCAATGCTTGCTTTCCGGAGACCCTGGAATTTTGATCTTATGCCAGGATCATTGCATGAATGATTGAAAAGGCTATCTCATTTGTGAAGCGTGATCTAGAATCCCGTACGCGCTTTAACGATGGTGCAGCGAGTCCCTCACTGTGTAAGTAAAGTAAAGTTAATTGGAAGACACTGATTGCAGCAGAAGAGTCCTCTAATAGCTGGCCACCCATCACTGAGAAATACCAGGACATATGACTCAAGTGATGTCATACTTGCATTCAGTAATTCAGATGCGGAAGATGCCAATGAGAGGCCAAATGCCACAGGCGCAGGGTGAGCCATAACTAGGAGATGTAAAATTGACTTCTACCATTGACAGACTACCATTGCAAAATCAAAGACTCAATTTATTCAAGAACTCTAGCCAGTTTTCAATGTCAACGTCAGAAGTGAAAAGCAGATGCTTTATTAATTTAGCTGTTTTAAATTTCATGGTAACAATTGAAAATGTGCTTAGAGTAACATACGAAACATCAAGTCTTTATCACTGCCGTTTGTTTCTTATTTTTGATTAAACTACGACGGCCCAAGAACAAAAGTGTTTGACTTCTCTTTCTTTTGATTTGATTTTTTTTTAACCGAAGAGCTCTCTGCAGTATAGGGATTGTAAATTTCGTTTTCATAGCGAGCACAATAACGTCAAGTAAGGGAAGAATAGGAAATCTATTAAAAAGGTAAAATCTTGAGGGAGGGTTAAATTTTTTGTGTAGGGGGGGGGGGGTTCATCGAAAAAAAATGACTGCTATAACGGGGGGCCATGTGAACAAATTGGTAAGCTGAGGGGGGTCATGCGATTTTTAAATGGTGCTTTCCAAATCCCGCCAGGCCCCCCTCCCTCATAAAAAAAATGAACGGTCCCTTAAAACCTCCAACGCATCCGCGGCTGCAAGACGTATAGTAAACAGTTCTTCGTCCATGTGCTAGCTAAGTCGGCTGGTATATCATTGCTTACCCCATGTTCGAATCAAATTATGATTCGGCGCCCGCATGCTTATCGCGTGTATAAACATCTGTTTGTTTAAGCTTGCGTCGTACGTCTAAAACAGTCTTAACATTACACGCAAAGAAAATCTAGTCAAAATTGGAAAATTATCTGTTGAATATAACTTTCTGAATTACGCCATTGTTCGTAATTTACTCCATCCTTACTCATTAATTTGTACTTACACAAAAGACTCGGTCATTGCTGACAATAAAATAGCCTTTTATTTCCTGCTTAAAGCTGAGAAATCAACTGAACAAAAAAAAACCTTCTTTGTTTAAACTGAGCTAAAAATAAATTGCTTCATAAAACTATCTATACTTTATGGGCACCTAAGGTACAATTTTTTTTTTTATAAAAAAAAATGTCTTTAACTACTTACAGTAAACTTTTAATTATCTTTTGAGGCTCTTTACTTTAGACTTACATGGAGACCATAAACTGTGCTTTAAGTGTATAAAATAATATACCAAATACGTTATTAAAAAGCAATTCATTACAAAATGTCACAAACTGTGAGAAGATACCTCTAGGCTAGCCTCCTACGCAGACGTTCTTAGGCTTGTCACGCGTTCCTCCCCCGAACGTTCGTGGGGAGGAACGCGTGACAAGCGTAAGAACGTCTGCGTGGGAGGCTACCTCTAGGCCGGGTTGTTCAAAGCCCGATTAAGCTAACCCAGGGTTAGCAAGAATTTTGATTTCAATTTTGTAACTTTCAGTGAAGTTTCCTGTTTAGATCTTTTGCCTTTCAGTTTTGAGTTTGAATAATCTTACACGGCACAATGCATAAGCTGATTCTTTGGTTAACTTTTAATCGTGTGTCAGCGTTAACCGGCTTTCGAACAACCTGGCCCTGGGCTGAGTTAAAATAATAGCTGTACATAGTTTTGTTGATGCTGATTTTGTTTCTGCATTCGGGGTTTTTCCATCGCAGTATTGAAAGGGCACCAATAACAAACAGGCTATTAATCTGTAATGGTTTCAATAACGGTTTCAACTTGACTTCATGCAAATTCCACCAGAGTGAGGAGAAATGAAGGGCTAAAAGAGTCCATGGTTGCTTGCCTGCGGTTAGTTAGAACACCCCTATATCTCTCTATTTTTTTCTTGAGGATCCACACTTGTCTACATGCAATGAAATTTGGAAACAAACAAACATCAATACACAAATATACAGTTTAACCTGGCTTAGCCGGTCAACATGGTTAGCTAACTACATGTACTCTGAAAAGCATTTCTATCTATCAACAATTTCTTGCAATTCTAA
>JAHPZR010002871.1:25000-27500 GCA_019787425.1 Platygyra sinensis
TGACTATTGAACCTTCAAGACAATCCTTAAATAAAATGTTTGAGTTAACACAGGGCGTTACAAATCGATATTTTAGATACTCGATAAATATCGATAAAAATTGATTATTTTTTATGCTAATTAAGTGATTATTATAATAGAAAATCGATAAAAATCGATCCCAAAAACTGGTCTGATTATCGATTTTGATTGATTATTTAAATCAAGTTTGATTTCTATTGATTTTTATCGAAAGAATACATCGTTTCTCCTCACGTCTGCGAGCTTGGATTTGAGAACCGCAAAGCTCCTGAAAATGAGTTTAAAGACCGTAGTAGTCGGATATAAAATTAAGACGCAAATAAGTAAGTTAGCAGAAGTTAGGTTGGTGGTAGGGAGACTTGGTCCGGTTTAATTGGGAACTGGCTTTTAAGTGGCGTGAGAGTTCGAAAGCTTGCACCTTGAATTCGCTAAGCCAGTTGAACCGTCCCTTAAACACATTGTTTTAAATTGAGCAGCCTTGGACATCCACCCCTTTTAGTTTAACTTAATAAGTTTACAAGTTTTAATCTATTTAACACAAAACAACATTTAACTCTCAAGCTGTGATCAAGCAGCTGGAAATAGAAGTGAACCAGTGAAATACTGATCATGTGACTGTAACTGATGTGACGTGAAGCATAAGGCACTGCGAACAAGTGATACGGGATTATTAGGAGGGGCGAAAATTTAGCCCACTTCAATGCACCAGGGTATACAACACGCCCATAAGACCAAATAGCTCGCTGTTGATCCTAAATATTGCTCTGGATAATTGAAGTGCTTTAGTTTAGAATTGCAAAGAAGATTTTTGCGCTAAAACCGTGTAGTCAGTGTGCTTTAGGTTTCCTTCAGATTTTTGTACTGCCTGTTGTCGAACTTTGGACCTTGCTCCATGTATTTTGTCCATATATGTGCCAATATATGTTGTCAAATAGAGCAAATATTGTCAAATGACACTGGCTTTATCAGGAACTACAGGAGGTCACGGTACATGTAGGATACAGTTGCTATTTGTCGTTTGATTTCGAATCTTGTTTTTCATTCCGAGATTTGTTAAGCTTACATTAAATTGGTTCTACTCTAGTAATCGATCAAAATTGATCTTCTGGTCCCAAATCGTGTGATTATCGATATTTAAGCTTATCGATTATTTGAACTAATCGATTGATCAGTATCGAATAATATCGAGTAATATCGATATATTAATTAGCTTTTCGATCATCGACTTTGATCGATTTGTAACGCCCCGGTTAATATGTACAGGCTGGAGAGTGAGTTTATCACGTACGTAAAATCGCCACAACTCAATCTTAGCTTCCCTCGCTATCCACGTCACCTTAATGTTATTAGGTTCTTATGCCTTTGCATAAGCTGTATCTGATTGCTAACTCTACGTACTATGTCAGCCACATGCTCTGTGAAATTGAGGTCTTTGTCAGTTGTAACATCTAGCAATTTTATGCATTTATGCTGTGAACTAAACTACATTACTACCAAGATCATAAGTACATTCATAATGGTAATTGAACGGAGTGGAGTGCAATTTGGTCTGAAATCATACGCGTGATTTCAAAATCGAACGAGCGCGCAGCGCGAGTTCGATTTGAAATCACAAGTATGATTTCAGACCAAAATTGCACTCCACTCAGTTCAATTACCACTTTATTAAATCCATTTTGAAATCGCCCAAATACAGGACTTGGCCAATTCAAATATTTTATTGATGCAGAACTGAGGCGGTTTTTAAACAAAAAGCGGAACCGGAAACGCTTTTACTTCAATACGCAATAGACCAGCGCGCGACCTTTTATCAAGTTGCGCGCGCGCTATTTTTGGTTACTAGAAAGTTCTACTGTATCGCAAGCGCTCACGTGAGCGCCGCGACAGCCCGCAAGTGTTATTACATCCATTTTGAAATCGCCCAAATACAGGACTTGGTCGATTCAAATATTTTATTGATGCAGTACTGAGCTGGTTTTTAAATAAAAAGCAGAACCGGAAACTCTTTTACATCAAAATACGCAATAGAGCAGCGCACGACCTTAAATTAAGTTGTACGCGCGCGCTATTTTTGGTTACTGGAAAGTTCTACAGTATAGCGCAAGCGCTCACGAAAGCGCCGCGACAGCCCGCAAGTTTGAAGTGTAACTTCCTCATTGGCTGGGAAAATGATGTGATTTAGAGCAAAAAATGGTGCAATTTGGGAATAAATTGCACCAATTTGAGCCAATCAGATTACAGGGACCACCAGTGATTTCAAAATGGATTTAATAAATGGTGTTACCAACCACATGGTGAGGAATTTATCATCATCATGGTTAACCGCTAAACCGAGAAAGCTTCGATACTTACTAATTCCAGCCTGTGGAGTGAAACAAATTTCTTCTCTCTCGGATTGCACTGCACGTTGTAGTTCGTCGTTCGTCCGCGCGATTCACTCGATCCCCACAGGGAGCCCTCAAATCCGTTTAGAATATGA
>JAHPZR010002872.1:0-43311 GCA_019787425.1 Platygyra sinensis
CGCGATGACTAAACGATCGTCCTAGTGACCCTTAGAGAAAAAACCGGCTGCCAGCAGACTACCACTCACCCGCCAGTTCTGATGAACAAAAACAACAAGCTGTGTAATTATTTCTCTCGCCTTACACCAAACTGGTTCAGCCCGGCGCTAGTCCTGGCGAACAAAACATTTAGCTACCTATCTTGCAGATTTGGTGAGACCTCAGAGCAAATCTGATGTCTCGTCCCAATAGCTGGCGGTGAAATTATGACTGATCCATAACCGTTGACCTTTTTTTCATTCTCCTTAGTTAGCGGTTTCATTGGACACTGCATTTGTAAACGTCGTCGAATAATTTTTAGCATACAAACGCCCTATCTTCCGACAATGAGTTCTTTTCTGGCTGTTGGCTAACAAAACGGCCAGCAAAGCAACTGACGAAGCCGCAATCTCGAAGTATTTATTAAGAGCAGTGATAAGTAAAAGAAGATGGTGAATTTTGAGCACAGTAATTAAATGTGAGATATGAAATATTCAACATGACACGAGCGTGGGACAAAGAAAAATCTGAGTCCCCGACAGGAATCGATTGATCGAATTTATTCCTGTCGGGGACTCAGATTTTTCTTTGTCCCACGCTCGTGTCATGTTGAATATTTCATACTTCATATTTATTAAAGTAGGCCTTACCGTGATCGAGAACTGTCTCCATGATCGGCCAGCCAAAGTGAGCTTCTTCAGTTCTAAATTCATCGGGGAACAGCTGAATTTTCTTGAAGAGCTGACCTGGGCGCCCTCTACAAATACTGCTACTTAGGACATACCAGTATTAAGTAAGAATACATCGTCGTTGATGGAGCGAGTGAAGAGCGCGAAACCTTTCATATTTGGCGCCATCGCAATCCAATGAGATGAGCAGACCAATGAGGGGAGCACTGACTGGGACCAAGATCGGGCGTGTGGCGTGGAAATTAAAAAGCCTCGGTGTATCTCTGGCATGGAAGTAAATCGGAATGCATCCTCTAAGGTGAGCTTATCTAGTAAATTTTTATAGCTAATGTACGCGATTTACGCACTGTTGATTTTCGTTGCAAGTGAATCAAGTCGAGAACACAACGTTACTTGTTACTTGTGACGATCGTTAAACGACTTCCGAAAATTTTTACCATGTGCAATAAATCTCGGTCGAACATGGGAGCTTACGAAGACCAGCGATGAGAAAAACCACTTCGTGTAAGAGGGCCGGGTGGACCTCCTCGCTGATTGGCCAGAAAATTATTGTTCTGGCTAATCAGCAGAAAGAAATGCAATTAGTTCGGTAAGAGGAAGTAATCAAGGGGTCTCCCGTTCCAGAATTCTAAAATATCATGTTGTTCCGACTGGCTGCCCTTCGGATCCCTTTCCTACAGTTCGTAAAGATCAGCTAGAGATCACGTAGAATTTACTTTAGAGCCAGTCGCAGCCAGTTCACTGTGTGATAAAAAAAAAAAACAAACGAGACGATCAAGGCTGTAGCAAGACGTGCTGCCACGAGTGTTGATCATATGCGGTGCGCAACGGTTTTAAAAATAGCATGTGTGATATGGACATGCTAATAGATAAATCTCGCCAAGAATTATCATGAAACTGTAATTGAACATATGTAGCATATTTATTTAGCAAATAGATGGCTCTATGCTCCTTGTGGTCTATGAATCTGTTCCGACTTCCGGTCAGGTGATTGCATTTGAAATATGAACACTGAATTGTAAATGCGCAATGTTTAATTGTGGAAGTGGAATATCGCAGTGTAAAAATGAGCGATAATTCAAAGCAATAATATTAAAAACAAAATTTTGAATTTTTGCCGGGATATAAGGCCATACGCAAGCGCAATCACTCTGGCTTCTCCTTGTTTACCATTCTCGTCCCAAGGGCCACCGTTTCGTTTGGTCATGTGGTCAGTGAAACAGAGGGCTCTTCTCGTCAACGACATTTTAAGGAGAGTAGCACTGGGGACTAGAATGATTGTTTACACGCATCACGAAGGTTTTTGGAGCTACATTGTAAAACCTGCGTCGTACGTATAAACCAGTTTTAAAGAACCGCTGTCCCCGTTGGGCCATCGGCCGGTCCAGAGTTTTCTCGAACTATACCTAATCCGAAACACGGCTGTTTTACTTAGCTCATTCCCTTTTTACCTAAGAATCAATAGACTTCAAACAATTATTTATTTTTACATCATACTCCTGTATAATTAATATATTTTTGCATATGTAATGTACAATCGCATAACTGAATTCGTCGAGCAATATAATATATTATACCACTGCCAGTTTGGATTTCGGAAAAACTATTCAACGTCCCATGCTCTAATTCATCTGATAAATAAAGTCTCTTCGGCAATTGACCTGCGCGAAACCACTGTAGGTGTTTTTCTTGATCTCTCCAAAGCTTTTGATACTCTTGACCATCAAATTTTATTTACCAAGCTGGAGCACTATGGCATCCGTGATGTGGCTCTGCAGTGGATTAAAAGCTACTTTTCTTGCCGTCGGCAATTTGTCCAAATTAATCAAACATGTTCTTCAACGCAGACCATTAAGTGTGGGGTTCCTCAAGGATCCATCCTAGGCCCTTTATTCTTCATATTATACATAAATGATCTTCCTAGAGCTTCTAAATTAACTGAACTTCTGCTTTTTGCTGACGATACTAGTATCTTTTTCTCACACTCTAATCCAAAGTACTTGGAGAATGTGCTTAATAATGAGTTACTAAATATTGATGTTTGGTTAAGATGCAATAAGCTCTCGATTAATACCCAAAAAACTAATTATGTTATATTTAGTCCGAGTCAGAGGAGAGTCAATCACAGTTTTTCTCTCTCCTTTGGAGGTCAGCCTATAACCCAAAGTAATGTAACTAAATTTCTTGGAGTGTATCTAGACGAACACCTTACCTGGAAACATCACATAAACTTTGTTTGTAAACAAATCGCTAAATCAGTTGGTATTTTATCCAGGACGCGTTTCTATTTATCCTGTAAGACTAAACTCATGCTGTATTATACATTAATTTATCCATATATTACTTATTGTAACTCTACGTGGTCGTCCACTTACGTATCTAATTTAAACAGAATTTATTCTTTACAAAAGCGGGCGGTGCGAGCTGTTACGAATTCAGAATATCGAGCACATACTGCTCCTCTTTTTACCAAACTGAAAATTTTAGATATCTTCCAAATCAATACCCTCGATATTGCTAAATTCATGTTCTGCTACCACAATAATCTACTGCCTCCACTTTTCCTCAATCTGTTTATGACAAACAGTCAAGTCCATAAATATGACACAAGAACAGCTGGTAATTATCGTGTGCATCCCTGTCGTACCAACATCAAGAAATTCACTATTCTTTACCAAGGACCTAAGGTCTGGAACTGTCTTCCTGCCTCTATTACCAATTTGTCAAGCTTTCCTACATTTAAAAACAAAGTGCTAGAGTTTTTACTAAAATAGTTTCTGAGTTAGTTTCTGCCGCACTCCTTCGCAGCCCTTATCTTGTTTAATATTGTGATGTTGAGGTGGCCTCTCCTATAAGCCTGGGGGTTTCTTGAGGTCTCCTCGCCTAACAACTTGCTGTATATTATTATTGTTATTATTATTATTTATTTTATTTATTTATTTATTTATTTATTTTTTAACTATTGTAATATAAAGGCAAATAAATGATGATGATGATGATGATGATGATGATATGTATTATCAGATTATATATTTTCACTGAAATTTAGCGTTAAACCGTCAAACAGCCTAAACTAACAATCAAAGGTCAAAAGCTAAAGTGTTTTTTTTTTTATCGTCAAACGTGAAATGTAACCCCCGATGAGACTCCGCACTCGATTATGCCTGAACTCATTATGCCTGAACTCGACTCCAAGGTTTTGATGAGTTTTTCGAAGCCTCCTTCTCACGATTTATAGCGCAAAAGATGGCGGGAAATCGGTTTGAACAAAAAAGCAATTGAATATTTATTCCTGTCTTTATGGAAGCATAGTGGTTTAAAAGTTCTCACAGATGGATTAACAAGGGAGCGAGAAAATTATACGAGAATGAACAGTTGCCAATCGGACAACTTCTTTCCATAAATTGTCTATCGCTGTGCAGTTTACGAGTGTAGGATGTGCACATATTTAACGCGCAAGATCTTACGATTTGCATTCTCAAAGCATTTTTTGGTATTTGTCAACTTTTGACCAAGACACTCTCAAACCACCCAAGTGTATAAATGGTTACCGACAAAACTTGCAGAGGTATTACAATGCTTGATGAAGCAGCAAGGAAAATAAGACGACAGAATGAAACGAAAAAGAAATTTTGAGCTGAAATCTCCGACAGAATATTTGAGTACTTAACAAGTCCTCCCACCGTACTCACCCTTCCTTCCCCTCTCCATACACACACCCGGCCCGGTCTCCAATCCCCCACTCATCCCTTTTCCATGACTTTGTACCCATTGTTTCCTTTCAGTTTAAGAACACAAGACATTTTCCAAGATTATTAACTGGTAAAAACTGGGGTGTAAGTTTGTAACTTCAGTCATGATTAAGTTTAGTAAAAGGTACATTGAACAGACCTCTCAATACTTGATTGACTACTAAGACTAGGTGAAGCTAGGCGCATGGTCCTCTAGAAAAAAACAACAACAACAATTTGAACATCGTAAACTTTTTTTTAATCTTACTGGCTACTCTAGAAAATAGTTTTTACAATATTCCAGCCTCTTTTTACAATGCATTTACAATCTGCGGTTGTTTTTAACCTCTCCTATACATGTACACGCTTTGATAAACTCAATATTGCATTTTTACATCCCTAAATTCAACTTGTTGCAATTGCAAGAAAACAGTCAAGACCACCTTTTTCACGGAAGAAACGTCATTCACATGGACCTTTTCCCCGAATTCTAAAAAGATTGCAGTGTCATGTAACTTTGTCGAAAGTGGGAAATCAATTCTCCTCGATTCCAAGACAAAACAAAAGCAAGTATATACTCTATGAGGTGCTATTGCATCGTGAAACTGGATGAAAATTCCGCGATACCGTTTCTAACTGAGTGGCCGGGATTTTAGCAGTCACTGGACTTGTGCTTTTCTCAGAGGGCTTCTTAATGACAGTGACCTGGGTTACAGTCGCATCATCCGAGAGGCACCTGGGCCGAGGGATTTGAAAGAGGCCTTTGATCACTCGCTTGTAAGTGTTCTTAAACTCCTGGTTGAGGAATCCATAGACCAGTGGATTAATTGCGGAGTTAGAATACACGATGCAGGACATGACGGCTGTGAAAAGGTACGAGAGAGCTTCCTGTTTGCAGATTTCCAGAATGATATCCACAAAGAATGGCATCCAACATATGTAAAACAAGCCAATAACAATTGCTAGAAGAAAACAAAAATAGCAAATAATGAATAAG
The DNA here is from genome assembly GCA_019787425.1 of Platygyra sinensis. Lineage (NCBI taxonomy): Eukaryota > Metazoa > Cnidaria > Anthozoa > Scleractinia > Merulinidae > Platygyra > Platygyra sinensis. Next base: position 5,437 of record JAHPZR010002872.1, read on the forward strand.
ACTTCATTGCAGTCAGCCTGGGAGCAAGTTCCTTTGGAGAAGGGGGATGGAAGAACTACCAAGAGAGCTTCAGTCTACATGACATTACATGAAACTACAACTAGCTGCTTTATTTTATTAGCATTGTGAAAAGGCTGTGGTCGCATGATTTTTTAAAGGCAGCTTTGGTTTCTGGCAAACCTCTCTGACTGTAACACCTTCTTGACGTAAAGAGCAAACCTTCTGCAATTTTCCAGTTTCAAAAACAGACAAGAGACGAAAGCACGAATCCGAAATTTGTGCATTCACTAAGAATTGACAACAGAGGATTCATTGGAAAATCCAACATGCACGCTTATCTCGATCCCGCCTTGCTACAGTCTACTTCTCGGCGTAAACGTCTGTAACGCATCAATTTCTTTTCAACCCGCATCCCGTCCACAATATTAAAACCATCCCGTATATATCCCGCCTATCAAAATGAACAAATCCCGCTTCCACCAATGTTTTTTTATTGGCGCGCACCCCGCCATTAAAATTTCGGTCATTCCCCATCCCGCCTCAATTTCTACTCTCATTCCGCATCTCTCCAAATGTTGGGCCGGCTTCGTTTTAAATTGCAGTGAGAAACGATAGTTTCCTGGCAAGCAAGAACTAAATGCTGGAGTCTCGTTGGCTGTAAGTTAGACTGTTCACAGTCCCCTATTTTTCCGTGCGATCGTAGATGTGGATCTTGGTCCCTTAATGCGAGCGAAACTGGGCAGAGTACAAAGGGCATTTTGTTTTCTCCCCAGTTTCGCTCGCATCAAGAGACCGAGATGGCGTTCCAGTCGAACTGAATAATCGACATCCACGATATGGTCTCACGGAAAAATAGGGGACTGTGAACAGTCTAGCTGCAAGTAAAATTTTCACTTAACTTTCAGTGTTATCAACATGACAGGGACTTTTGTCTCACTGTTCTGCCTGTTGCCCCAAGTTACCAACATCACAGCGAGTCACATCCACGAAATTGTGTTAATCACATGTAATAAAAAAATCTTCTCTTTCCAGCGAGAGGATAAGCCACACTAATTATAGCATGAAATTCAATCTGGTGCTTTGTAGATAAAAGAATGATAAAAAGCAAATGCGTGGGATTAAAAAGATACCTTTTTAGCAAATGGATTCTCACTTCTCAGTAATGCCTCAGTTTTTTGGTATATATAGCTCAATTTTGATAAGATCATGAAAGAGTCACTCTGACCCTGAATCTCACCTATCGTCTTGACAGCTTTTGATTCACGGTTGACAAGAATTTGCCGCGAACTATGTTTCCGTAGTGAAGGCTGCTGTAAATTGTCCTCACAATACACCATCAACGAGGCAATTCGTCTTTCCTGGTTGCGAGCGAGAAGAAATATCTTAAAGTATGCCGCAGTTATCACCAGGGTGGGTGTAGCGCAAATGAAAACAAAGTATAAAACCAAGTACGTTTCTTTCAAAATGTCAGCGAAACGGCACAGGTGTTGAACACGGTTAATTTCCATGGTCTTTGCTCCGGCACCAACCAGAGGCAAGAAAGACACAGTCAGTGCAGTAATCCAAACCACCGCGATTGTCAGATACATCTTGTTTAGAGTTACAAAGTTGTTATATTTTAAAGAATAGGAAATCGCGAGGAACCTGTCCATGGTGACAGCCAGGAGATTAAGGAGCGAGGCGCTCAAACTGGACAAAGTCAGACAAATTGTCAGTTTACACCACATGAATTCTCTCGTGGACTCAATGGAAAAGAGTTCCAGTGTTCTGACTGGGAGAAGGAACACTCCAACCATGAGGTCAGCCAGTGACAAAGACAATATCAGCATGTATTCAGGACTTCGTAGGCGAAGATTTACCCGAATTGACGCGAGTACCAGAAGATTTACCAGTATTATTGTCAGAGACAATAAGATGAAAAACACAATGTTAACGATAACTTCAGGGCTTAGGTCAAGTGGAGAATTGCTATTTACTGCAGACGAGCTTCTAGCATTCGTTATGCTAGAATTAGAAGTGTTTGAAATCATGGTTTATCAATCCACCTAATTGAAGGTTTGGTATGAATTGTTCCTCGGTACGCAATACTGATGTCACAGGAGTAGTTAGATCACGCAGTTGGTCTTGAGAATGACGAAGTTTTCAGCTGCTATAACCAAAAGGAGAACGAGGTTAGCTAAGCTTCTACATAATGATTTTGCTTCATGACGTTAGCAACGAAGATGAAACATTTGGATAAAGGACTCTGGTAGGCCCGATTATTGATCGTTGTTCGGAAAAGGGGACCGTATCCAATTCAAAACTTTTCCCGTTTTCTCTGCAATCGGCAACCCTCGGGTTTTTTCCTCTAGGCTAATCAGTGTGAGGAAAAAAATAATCCACAATCTTAGCAATTCACGGCAAAGTCAGGTTATCTTTAAATGAAAATCATTCAATGCCTGCCATCAGTTTTCACTGATTTTGAAGACATGCGAGAGTCGTTCATCACATGAAAGACTGTCATATCACGGAGGAATTGATACATTCCAGGTGAAAACATTTTATGTGTAACTCAAATAAGGGTTTTCCATTCGCTATCGACCTGTCTGCCTGCTATATATATCCTGAAAAAATTAATCAAATTGTTTAATATATTCCAAAAGTAGTCAAAATCAATTTGAGATAAATAAATTAGGTGAAAGTTGAAAGGTAATGAAATATAGAAAAGAGGAAATAATTTTAGATGGGGGTAGTCTATTTTGGTGTCCATTTGTTAATAATTAGCTTAAAAAGATGTAAGTTTCCTCATTTTTCATTATCTACTCTAAATCCATTATTTCCCTCTCTACTTGTCTTTCCTCCAAACAAATCAGCCCCGAATTTCCAATAATCCACGGTGCCTTCTAGGAACGCTGGATCGGTTCTTGAATTGCACCAGATTTACACATAGGTAAGTCAGACTTTTTAGTGAATAATGCGAAAACGCATAAAAACCGAAGCAATTAATTCATTGGCCCTTCTCAATCTGAAAGCTTGATTAATAGTCCTTTTTGACTGTATGCTTTATGACAATGGCACTCCTCAATTACGGCATAAATAAAGCTTTCCGTGCTTTCTGCCACCGTGTGGGGAGTATGCAAACTGGTACAAACTTAGAGAGCTTGAGTTCTGCAGTACAAAATCCTGTCCTGGATATCTTCCTTTTCCAAAATTAAAATATATCGGTGAATAGTAATATATCTAAGTGAATATGGATTGAGGCCCAAGTTAGATTACCTGGCATATTTTTTGTAACGAAAACGTCACATGTATTGCAGAAAGCAGTTTGCTCGTAAAAAACGGAAGCAGTCTTTGCATAATTCAGAACTAGTTACATTAACACTTTTTTTCATCTTTGCATGACAAATAAAGGATGCAATGGTTTTTCTTGCTTCCTGCGATTTACTTTTACAGCATGTACATTTTTACTGATTTTGAAAACATGCGAGAGTCGTTCAAGATATAAAGATTGTCATATCACAGACGAATTGATACCATTTGCCAAAACCGTTTGTGTCACCCAAATAAGAATTTTCCAGTCGCTATCGACCTCCGAACTGTCTGGCTGTTATATAGTATATCCTGAAAAAAAATTATCAACTTGTTTATATTCCAAAAGTAGTCAAAATCAATTTGAGATAGGGTGGCTCAAAATTTTCACTTGTTACGTCCACTGATCGAGGAAGTAAGGTGAAAGTTAAAAAGTAATGAAGTAGAGATTACGGAACAAACTTCAAGTATGGGGTAGTCTATTTTGGTATCCCTTTGTTAATCGTTAGCTAGAAAGATCTAATCTTCTTTATTTTCATTATCTACTTTAAATCCTCGATTTCCCGTTCCACTTTCTTTTCCTCCAACAGCACTTAGAAAAAAGACTCAAATTCTCAATAAGCCACGGTGCCTTCCAATGTAATCCTAATGCTGGATTTTTAAATTGCACGAGACAGATAAGACAGACCTTTAACTGAATAATGCCAAAACGCACGACGCATTAAAATTTCCTCACCCTCTTCAATCTGAAAGCTTGATTTATGGTTCGTTTTGGCTTTATGCTTTTATGGTAATGGCACTCACAATTCCGGTACAAGAAGGGAGCAAATCTTTTTCCGTGATTTTTGCCGCTGTGCAGGGAATATGCAAACTAATGCAAATTTAGCGACCTTGACATCTGCAAAGTTACATAACATTCCCCTGGATATCTTCCTATTCCAAAAATGAAATAAAATGGTTTAGTGATATATCTAAGTGAAAAAGGAATGATGCTCATGTTAGATTACTTAGCATATTTTTTGCAACGAAAGCATCATATACATTGCAGAAAGCCGTTTGCTCGTAAACAACGGAAGCAGGTCTGCATAAGTCAATGAGTTAGTTACACTTATTGATTTTTTTCGTCTTTGACAAATAAAGGATGCAATGGTTTCCTTGCTTCCTGTGATTTACTTTTACAACATATACGTGAGCAAATTAACTTGAATACGGAAAAGTTAGGCATTGAACAATCTCAACATATTGCGTTCTTCTGGCTCAAACAATATCTAGCCGGGAATCGTGCGTTTAAACTGTGTGGAGATTCGCCGAAAAGAAAGAACTAGAAGCGTATGCCATGATATTCTAAGTGTTGAAATTCGTCGTAGAAATATTTAAAGGTATAGTTAACTTACCGCTAAAGCGAAATTTTTAGGTGTGCATACGATCAACCTCACGTGCCAAGTGAAAAGAAGCCCTGGAAGGTCAGGCGAGGCGTGCCATCTAACTCATGACGCGCGACTGACTCGTGAACAGGCACACATATGCATTAAACTAGCTTTCGCATTCAATTTCCTGTTATCTCAGCGGTGTCTTTTACGAAACAAACGAGGTTGGTTTCAGAAGGAACCGAAGGGTGATAACATTTGATTGATTTCCGCACACCGCGTACACCGGTGTTAGATATAAATGGAAATGACACCAACCTAGAATTCAAGAAGAAACTTTTTTTATTAATATTTTGTCTTTATCTTGGCTCCTCTCTGGTTTTCAGATAAAAAAAGCTCTCTTTTTGTTGCTCTTTATTTATTATTTTTGTTGTTGTTGTTGCGTCGTTTAAAACTTGTTATGATTTATGTTATGTAAGAAGGATAACAATTCGGAAGAAACTTTCCTGCGTCGGCGGTAAAATGGTTCAAATGGAACAAAGTGAATCTCAGTTCAGTATGGACTTGATAAGTTCTGTGCATTGAATTTTCCCTCGTTCTTAAATTACTTCACGTTTGAAGTGAGGAACAACTCAAAGGATTTGTTTTACATAGAGAAGAGTACCTTTCAGATTAAGAACGTGGGAACTAACAGGGGTCAAAATTTTATAAAAAATACTACGAACTTCAGTCAAATCCAACGCTAAAATTCGTGGAAGAAGTGCTGTTTTTCCAGTTTATTATGAAATAACAAATACATGGACCAAACCAATTAACTTTTGCTTTCAACATTCAAATAGGACCCTAAATGGCGTTGGAGTGACAAGCATACTACCATACCACCGTGCTTTTAAAATAACAAAAATATTTAGAAAGCATTTCTCTTTATATAATAACTAGCCCACAAATTTATTTCGTTTAAGTAAAACTCCAACATGTGAAGTTTGCATTTATAATTTGATCTTATCTAAGAGGGATATGAAGTTACAAATTAGAATTGCGAAATACGTCTTATTTTTCGGCCGTTTTTGAGACTGTAAAGCAATAGCATTTACTAGATCAAAACAAACAAAATGAAAAAAAAAATTCAGTGTAAAGTCATTTGAATTTTGCTTCGTCCAAAACCAGGCACTTAATGGGTCTTTCCCAAGCAAAGTACATTAAAGGAAATCTGTTTACAGCTGACATGGTCTATTACGTTGTTTTACATCTTAAAAGCGATCAATTGGCTTTAAGTAATGTTTGTGCCTTAAAATAAAGTTATCTTGATTATGAAAGAAACAACAATTTTCCATTTTGTTAGCAAATAACAAATTTTGATAACCAAGGGTGGCCAATATCTAAAATCTCCTTACTCCTTTATGCATTTGCTGACAAACAGGTTTGGAGAATTAAGGTAAACATCAACTAGAGGTTATTGCCTAAATACAGCGGCTGCGTTTTTCAGACCTGGCATTTGAAGAAATTCATGGAAATTAATTGAGAAAAGTAACCGTCTTCTTCAAAATAAAATTCACTCGTGTGATATCCGCAGTTGCTGCATGTTTTTGTCTATCTATCTTTGTGAGTACCAGGTCTTCTGACAAATTTGCTTCATCAAAAAAATCGATAAATTAAATAACATCCTTATTAGCATTATTCGAAATCTTAAGCCCAATATACTCTTTTTCACCTTTTAATATTGTTCATGTAGTAAAAATCTTTGGACACCGCTAAAAAAAGCGACTCAAACTTGAGAAAATAGCCAAGTTTATGAGTCGTATCTTCTAGAATCGCAAAGCTATCTAACATCGCAGACGTCCGCCTGCATGCCGGGGGGTACCTTTGAACCTACTGACCTAGGATGTCTGCAGAATTTCCCGGGTTAGGTAGTAAAACCATATTTTGGTTATTTTTTTGCAAGATATGACTCACAAACGCGGTCATTGTACTAATTGTCCATAAACCTTCAATACTTAACTAATAACGGTAAGTTTACAAACATCTGATATTGAACTGAAAGACCCGAAGGGAAAAATGACTTCCTAAAACGTCCATTCGCCGATTGGAAAAGGCTTTATTGATAAATTAAGCTATATTCTCTTGAGTTTAGTTTGTCTAGATGCTTTTATATTCAATTTCTGTTTATTCTATTATTATTTTTTAAGGAAAAGTTAATAAACACCCGGAACAAACATACGCTAGTTTTAAAATAGAGATGTCTTACTTTTTTAAGGAAAAGTTCTTTCTTTAGATACATATCGTAAAAAAAAATGTGCTCGAAAATTTTGAATAACAAGACAGGATCTAATATTCAAACATTTGGCTCCAAAACGAAATAAAAATCTTTTAGTCTTAGATCAAGAGGAGGAAACCTGGTGAATAATTCCTGTGAAAGAATAAAATATTCTTATTTTAATCCTTTTATATAGCAGATTTTGATGTGTAAATAAGCAAAGAGGGTATGTGTTTTAATTTAGCTTGATCGATAAAAGGATTGAAATAAGTCGATATTTTTGTCCATCTGGTTGAGAATAGTTTTTCAGAATTTTATGCTCTGGTTAAGTGCAAGAAATCAAATACACTAAAGTATCTAAGCTTATGACGAGGGCGCATGGCGAGGCTTTGAAAGTGGCCATCGCCCTAACTCTGGCATTTTTAGGATTTCTCACCTCTCTGTAAACTGATAAACAGGGGATTTATTATTCACGTCTACCTTGTTAGGTCTTGTCGGTGCAGTTTAAAACAAAAAATATTCAAGCAGCATGTATCAACTCAAATGAGTTTTCGCGGGAAACCATTCAATTGAAAATGTGTTCCGCCAACGGCTTCATTTTCATGTGCAACAAACTCGTTGTCGTATGAAAGGTTTTCCCGGAGGACTCGTTTTGAAATAGAGGCACAACTTGAAAATTACTTATACTGATATTGCTTATCAAATTCACGTGGTGATGACCTCAGATAAAACTCAAACTCAATGTTCAACTTCACATGCACAAAGGGGGACCATGGACAACATACTAAGGATATAAAATCTTATGTCCACTGCTTCTGACGGGAAGCAATCAACGTTAAAACACATCTCGACAACGGCGTGTCGATCTATGGCGAACGGACTTTGTTATTTAACAACAATGAATAATGCAGACAAAGATTATGTAGTGCGATTATAACAGTAGGGTTTAATCTTCGCATTTCCGTCTTTGTTTTCTTCGGACCTAACCTTTTCCTTGTTCCCAGATCCCGTGAAGGCATTATTGTTTTCTGTCTTAGATGTCGGAGCGATGTCCATTCCTTTGGCAGGGGCATGGTTCTGGACAGGGGTCGGGACAGCTGCCAGAATAAGGCGCCTAATGAAGAAAGATTTTGATACATGTCTTTGAAATTTATACACACTGTTAGTTAGCAGCAATAATTATACACAGAAAATTTTCTTCTCCAACAGCTCGCATTCCAAACTCTTGCTATGTCCTTCAATGTAGATTAATTAATGATGAATTGTTTTGTAACCCGCATAATTCTATATGGCTCAAGTTGCAGTGTTCGTTCTTAGCCCCCGCACATGGTTCGTTTTGTAAACAGAAATATAGGTCAAAGAAATTCAGCTATCTCTTTTTTCTATTATTTCATTTCTGTGTCAATTATGCAAGTCTTTTCTACTTGCGGTAGGGATCAGTTTTGACTGATTTTCAGTTCATAATACAGTATATCGCACGGTATTTTTGATTCAGTTCTCCAGAAGATCCCACACTTTTCATTTGTGTTTCGTTGTGGTTTTTCCTTTATAAGAGCTATCCAAATATGAAACGTTAAATAGTTCTTTGCATACCCTTCGTGGGAGTTTCCCTTCCCGCCGGCATAATCTTTTCACGTCTGTAACTGAACCCAAAAAATTCACCGCATTCATCTGTGGCCGGTTGCTTCTTGTTTTTAAATTTGGCTCTCAATTATCAACCAACTTCCAATTTCCTTCTAGGTCGACAAGGAGGTCACAGCGCAAAAAATGCGGCATTTTTCTTAAGACAGGAAATAGACTGCAACACTGATACTACGTGAAACACGTTTCGACATGCTAAAAATGACAAGAACCGATAAAGCAGGATCGCAGCAGTGGACGGCTGTTTCGTCCTTCTTGGGATTCGTCAGCGCTGTGTAGGGAAGCTTTGTCATAATAATTTAACGCTAGACCAAGAGCCAACAAACATAAATTGCAAAATGACGCGTTCACTATATGAAAAGTAAGCAACCTGTAAATTTTCGTACATTTATTAGAGCTGATTTGTTAATGTAGAGCCAGAGACCCTGCTTCTTTTAAACAAACTTATTTCTGCCAACGGATTTTTCCTTTACATCACGTGCCTCATAACATGCAGCATTTGTCACGTGCTCGCCGTGCGACGGTTGCGATGGAGACCAAAAAGAGACTCTGACGACAGTTCGTGTTTACAGCTGGCAAGCTGTGGCTTGGATCACAGTGTTAGAATATTTAATGTGGCTAATTTAGCATGACTAGCAGTGGTACGGTCAGACAATCTACCTTGAAACTATTATCCCCTGTTTTCAATGTACAGCTTGGATCAAACTGCGCCCACAATGTGAAGACCTCTAAACGGACGCTGTGGTTTTACTTGACGATATCACTTCCTTGTGTACGCGTAACGAACTGTCTGTGTTTTTTTTGCAGTACATGTTTCAAATCCGTAGAAAAGAAAACAGGCTACAAAGATCAGTAATAAGACTGAGGATATAAACTGCGACGCCTTTTATTGAAATAAAACTATTCAATTTTAACGCAAGCTATCCAAAGGCATTTATTTGTTTGACGTTTTTCTTTACAATAAGTGAGAAAGATTTAACGAAACGATTCGCAGTTCCCAAGGATAATTTTTTGAAATCTATTTTCAGAATCGTTGCATGTAATACTAGTGTCATATTCAGCACGTTTTCGTTACCTCATATCTTCTAACAACAAAGTCCATAGCTATGCCTCTAGATACGCGAACGATTTTAACCTTCCTTTTTTTGGAGCAAACCTTCGTAAGTTTTCCGTCAGTTTCTGAGGACCAACTGATTATAACTCTTTAGAAAATAATATTAAAGAATCTAATTGTCTCCACTCATTCAAAACGAAATTGAAAAAAAGTCATATGTGAATTATTAGTTAATCTTATAGTAAATAGTTACCTTTTTTTTACCTGTCTGATGTTATCTTTATACGCATTGTTCCATGTATCATACTTTATATTTTGTCAACTCAGTCCATGTAATTAGTTCATTTATACTTGCCTTCATTGTATTCGTTCCTGGCCTTACCGTTACTCATAGCATTATTTTTACTCTGAGGGAACCCAAATGTCTATAAGCCTTATGGTTTCTTTTTGGGCTTCCTCGCCACTTTCATTTACTTTCTTTTATCGTTATTTGTATTTTGTGTAAAAGAAATAAACTCTGACTCAACCGGATTTTTCGCATATCGTTTTGTAGCGACCTAACAAAAACAAAAGCAACAGTGTGACAACGTTTCATCAGTCAGGCAGCCATGTGCTTAAAATAACCTGTCACAATTTACCACGGAAGAGGTTCATAGATCATCCGCTCTTGGTTCCAGGCATAATTGTTTATCAATGCCAGGAGTGAGGGGTGACTCCATTGTTTTCGAGTATCTGTCAGACACCGACTCATCACTGCCAGTGTGACGTCACATAGCAACAAGTCGAAGCTCAACCTCGTTCCCAGGTGCTTACCTTCAAAGGTTGACACAGACCAGTTTGTCATTTGTTTGGTTTCACCAGAGTGTCTTCCTGTAAAAATTCAGTTGCATTTCACCCTCGGACTGAGTGAAGCGAATCGTAACGGCGCTGATGCCGAGTCTCCTTTTCCGTTGTTTTGTCTCTTTTTCTGCCTCATTTAAGAACTCTAGCCCAAGAGAAAAGGTCGGAAATTTGTCTTCGTTTTGGAACTAGTGGGCCGAGTCTGTTTGTACCCATTATTGTCGCGAAATATAATACTCTCCCCACGCTAACAATGGCCGCTCGCACGAAAACAAAAATTTCTGGCGAAGCGATTTGCTCACGTCATCAGCGAGCACTGTCGAGATTTGGAGCACGTATACTGAATTTGATTGCGTGGCTCTGCTAGCTATGTTATAATTCTTTCTAAAGTGAAAGACTAGAAATGTTTATTAATAGGTACGGGCCTATCGGGGGTGGGCTGGAAGTTGTCATTTTAGTTTGGCATAATTGCATAATTTTGAGCATAATACCCTGGTTTCACGGATGACGCCCGAAGCATAATACTCTATTTTTCGAGCATATCTGACAGACCCTATTTCGCGGGGAAAATATCTACAAATAGACCGGTATGTAAAAATGCAGTTGCATTGGCTCATTATGGAAGTTGCAGGCTTCTGGTAATGGGCCCCTGGTTCTCGGTGTGTCATTTGCACTGTGAGTGCTTGAAGCTGACTTTTGCAGTTGCTTCTATGTATTACATCTTTCCCTGGTGTTTCTTCAGTCGCGACATGTGAGAAATGCAGAGCAGAGCTTTCCGATGTTAGAAATGACCTGGAGTGAGCAAGTCTTGTCCCCAGCGGTGGAGGCTGGAATTTCAAGGAAACAAAAATGACTGAAATCGTTAATAGCTTAAAAACTAATAATAACAACAACAACAACAAGTTGTGATTTCCTTCAGGTGAACTTAATTTTATTCAGTTTGATGTTTAAATAAACAAATAAAAACAAAACTATATTTTCTTATTATGTTCCTGGAGACACAGCGCTTGTAATATTGTAACCATATCATTTATTTATGTATTCAGTGCTATTTATAATATTCCCAACAAATTGTTTTCCGTCTATAAAAATAACCTAGCACAATTGGATGAGTAAGCTCGTCTTTGACATTTAACAGATAAAACAACCGAAACATTTTGAATTACATTTTGTTTTTTTTTTTCTGAACCTCCGAAGTTATAGAGCGAATTTGGATGAATTGTGCAAAGGAAAAATATGTACCGTTGATCTGACCAATAAGAGCAAACACATCCCTTTCCAAGCCAATCAGCTAAACGACATGAAAGACCGAGCGTTGCTTTACACTCATTTTCCATCGCTTGACACGTGCTGCAGTTCTTTGCATTTTGAATTATAATTTGTTTTCTTTTAAACCTGCGAAGTTAGAGAGCGTATGCACATGACGTCATGACAGTGACATTGCCGGGTGTTCCGGTCAAAACAGTGAAACGGTGGCCATGTTGTTGTCCTAACCAATTGTTTGGCAGTTGAACCCTTTTCTTATGTAAATACATTCTTGTGTTCCAATAAATTTGCAAGACTGCTGGACACGTGAGTGCATACGCTCAGAGAGCGAATTTGCTATAATTGTCCAAAGGAAAATATGTAACGTTACTATGACCACTCTTTTTTAGCCAATCAGGTTAATGAAGTGAACAACCGAGCGTTGCTTTACACTCAATTTTCCCTTGCTTGACGCGGGCTGCAGTTCTTTTCTTGGGTTTTGATTGGCCCATTAATCTGATGTGACGACAGCCATTAGAAAAGCCTGCTGCCATGGTTGTCAGTGTTATTTATACCAAAGTAAAGGAAAAACGAGGTCAGTAGCTAAAAAAATGATATTAACGAAACAAAGCGTATAAAATAATGGAGGGATATACGAAACATTACAAAATACTTACTATAGCTAGACTCTGTTCCTAACAACTTACGCAAAGAAATTTAAAATGTTACAAAAATTTTCATGCATGTAAATTCAGAAAGTATAACTTCAAATGTTATAATTGATTTCGACAACAGAACAATCTCGGAAGATGTAGGAATTGCTACTAAACCTGTGTTTTTCTCCGTAACTCTTTAATTAACCCTTACGTTTCATCGTACGCCGTATTAAATACTTTTCCTCTGGAAGCGATTTCTTGAATACAAATGTATACAATGCAACAACCATACATTGATATTTTAAACCGTTCTTAAAGCCCGTCGTGTGTTCAATTTCATAATCGAACAGACATTTTATTTCTGCTTTCGAAGCAATAAGTTTGCTACGCAAAACGCTCTTAAATAGACATCTCAAATATCTCTTATTAAAGCCCTCGCCTAGCTCAATTGACTTAAATTGTCGACCAAACAAAATTCTAGTTGAATTCTATATTTCTTTCATCAATTTAGCAGTATCTGTTTGTGATTCATTAACTCTTTCAGATTTTTTCCGGAAAGACAACCTCGCCGGACTAAGACACGCAAAAAGACTCCTTTGCCTTTTCTTTTTGTTTCCTTTCGAATTCTTTGTGTCTTCGCTCGACGACAGCACGTCACCATCTTTCTTCTCCACGTCATCGTGGTCCTCTTCGGAGGCCGCTGGATATTCTTCACTGGAGGCGCCGTCTGGTTCACGTGATCCCAGAGGGATACTATCAAGGGACGCTCGATCCAGGTTAGAATCAGAGTGGCTCTGCCAAGGCTCTAGACTAGGCCTGGGATTTAGGAATTCATCCTGATCCGCGGGTTTTAACTCTTGTACTCTGAAAGGAAAAAAGAAACGAAGATTTTTAGTCACATAGAATTTAAGCATTTTCGTACGACAGTCTGAAAAAATTGGAACGAAGATATGAAGCAACACACTTTACTTCCAAAGAGTTCCCATCAAACAACCGACGTCACAATACCGAATGCAAGTTAGCAACATGTTCGAGTACAAAAGCCATTATTTAGAGACATGCGGACAACAGCAGCAACCATACAGACCTATGACCTCTAAAAATTTGCTACACCAACCACTCTACTAAACGTTAGGGTCTGTCGGATTATGCCCGAATAATAGAGTATTATGCTTTTGGGCGTCACCTGTGAAACCAGGGTATTAAAATTATGCTCGGCTCAGGAGATATAGTATTGCTGAAATTATACCGGGCTAAAATAACACTTCCACCCCACCTCCCATTGGCCCGTACTATTAATAAGCATTTCCAATCTTTCATTTTTGAAAGAAATGTTAGACAATAATTATTCAGTTAGACATTTGATGAGGAATTGACAGATCGGAAATTGTGAGGCATTGAAAAGCTTACTATATGTCTTTCTTCAATGAACCTGCATTGAATGAGACAAAAGCTAACAGCATAGAAATCGCACTGGGTACGAGTCTAAGGTATTAAGTTCCTAAAGTATTCCCACTTTTATCAACGTTGTACATTCTAGAGCGAGTTGCTGGCAAAATTTGCTCCAGATATAATATTATGCTTAAAATTGTGCTGGCATAATCCGACAGACCCTACTAAAAGTCCTTCTAATAACACAACATAAAGTGTCCTTTATAAACACGGGTGAAGAAAAGAAAGACCGAGACACCGAAAAGAGAACGGCAAATGCACCGGCATATGTCACGAACCGTACGAGTCGTGTACGTCCGTCAACACCATTCTGCACTAATTAAAAAAATAAATAAATAAATAAAAAACAATGTAAACACTAGTTCTGTCATCACCTGTCTGAGATATCTTCTTTGCTTGTTTGACATTCTTTATGGCTAAGTTGTACCTTCACTGGAGGATCTGTTATGACTCCAGCATCTGAAAGAAAAATAAAATAATACAACTGAATCATAGGATTCTATGATTCCGCAACAGCAATGGCAAACCTCGCCATAATGTTGCAAGTGTCATGTGACAAGTATTGTTCACGACACTAATCAACCAATTGGTTTCTAATGTATGGTCTAAATATTTTGCCCCTTTTGGCATAAGCATCTCCAAAGTGACTTAATTTTTTCTTCTTTTGACCTTTTCAATGACGAGCTTACTTCCATACAAAACAATCTATGGATTCAGTTATAAACAAAGGTATTAACTTTTTATATTTTGAGCTACCTCGGCGATAAAAAGAAATTCAGGTATTTACTATCGACACTGTACATAAAGGTATTACAAGCTGATATAACTAAATCATTAAAAAGGGTAGCCTAACGCTCGAAAGGTCAGCTGCACTAACTTGCTACGGCAGTAAAGTCGATCAATAGCTATATGTAAACATAACTTAAAACGTAACAACTTTATTTCAGTGTCGATGTCTTAAGCTTAAATAGGCTCTGGAACTATTGATTTATGTACCTTTTCTGATTCGTCTTTTCATTGATCGGATCGGTTCAGGATCTGTTTGCATTTCTCGATCAACCTGTGAACAAAGAAAGAGGTTAAAAAATATAAAAAGACTCTGCTCTAACCATAACGCCAGGGCTAATACAGATGTTGAACTTATCCTCAAAGAGAAAGAGAAAAAGTTCCAGAACCTTTATACCTTTAATGGTAAGTGGATAACTGTCGGCAATTCTGTTGTAGTTGATTCTTGGTTCTTTTCTGTGTCGCGTCTGTTTTGCAGAACAAGAATGCAACTCATCACTGTCTTGTTTACCAGTAGCAGGTTCACTGCTTCCTCCAGCAGGGGTGGGGTGAGGTCTTCCTCATCTTCGTCGTTAGTGTCATGGCCTGTCGCGCCAAACATAAAACCCTGATTAATCTCAAATCCTCTCTCATCCGACGTTCATTTTAAAAAGCCGCTGTGCGTGGTGAGTGCAGGCGCAAAGTCAAATAGGCCTGCACATTTGCTCATCGTTCTGCGGATTCTCCCCACCCGAAAAAACTCTTTGAGCCTCTGCGGAGGAGAGAGTCTCAAATCTATTGATCCATTAATTGGGGTTCAAACATTGCTGCATGGATTGACTGCACCAGGCATTCTGAGATTAGAGTACTCATTACTGGCTAAGAAGTGATTGTCATAAGGTGCATGCGAGTCCCTGCCTTCTTTACACTAACTATGTCCAGTTGGCCTGTTGCCTACAAATGCTGCCCAAACAGGCTGAAAAGCGATGAGAGAAGGTCCTGTTCGAAGAAAAAAGGTAAGCGGCTATCGCCTCTGTTTCAAAACTAGATCAGATGTAAACGAAAACGGGTTTAATTTGATTAATTGAACTTCAAAATGAACATAAGAGTTCGGTACCAACGACTCCCAGGAAAGATAAATGTTCTAACTTCTTTGACTGGACAAAAAGAATGGACAACTCATTCAGAGCTTTTATACGAGCTACAAGTCAAATTTGTTCACTGCTTCATGGAATTAGCTTTCGGAAGGTAACACCAACCTCGTTCCCAGCCGAGAGGCATAGGAGAGAAAGCCTGGGAACTAGGTTGAGATAATACATCTTCAAACCCCTTTTGAAAGCTCGCTAAACTCACCGGCGCATATTCTGGTCAGCAGATTTTCCTTGACGCCTTCAAACAATCGTCTCATGATCCGCTGAGATTCTGAAATTAAGGAGGAAAAGTTTCAAGGAGCTATGTTACCATAACTTAAGCCAATTTTCAAAAAGTATAACTGAATAGCTTTCATGTTAAAGTAAACTTGAAACGTCAAGGCCAGATGTACGATTACGTCAAAACTTGGCGCCATTCTGTCATCCAATCAGAAACAAAATCAAAACCAACCGCAGCACGCTCACTGACACGTTTTCCCGCGCTTCAGCTACGTGTGTTTGCTTTGGGTTTTGATTGGTTAACCGTATTTTCTGCGTCCCTTGTGATTGGCTATAGTTATTCTTTTTGTTTTGGTGTCACGATAATCAACTAAAAACAGCTCAATACGTCCCTTCAGTAACTTCGATACTAACTGAACCTAAGTGAACCTTTCTATACATACCCCCTTCTCGCATGAAAGGAACTTCCACGCCAAACACCTCAGAGAAGAAGCTGATAGTCTCCGAGTCTAACTCTGTCTTCAACCTACACAAGTCGTTCGCAAGATGTACAACTTTCCTCTTCACCGACAAAATCTCATTTGAAGCAACGAGATCAAGATCCTCATCTTCCTCTTCAGCCAGTGGTACGCATGCGTTCATGTTAGACCGCTTTACGGGGTTACTCTGGGCTCGTGCGCGGCCTACAATGTCGACTGGCTGACTTCGTGTGTTCAATCCAGGGGAGTGATCTGAGTCGCTGTGCTGACTGCTGCAGCCGCTGTCACTGGGTCGATTACTGCGACGCGGGCTCAGTAGCTCATCCTCTAGAAAGGACTCCATACTAGAGCTTGATGCGCCGTCGTGCCCTCGGGGCACATCAGAATCCGTCGACGAGAAGCTCTTCTTTGAATCGGAATGAAGTTCTAAGCACGAGCTCTTTAAAGCAATCATCGGAACCGAACCGGGCTTCCGACACTCCCGGGTAAGCTTCGGTGAAGGGGGGAACTGAAGCAGGTACAACTCTCGTAATGAATCAGTACTCATTAAAGAAAACCGACTATCACCTCGCTGCCTGCCTCTTAAATTATTCAACAACAGCCCTCCTTTTTCCAACACACTCGAGCTCACAGAATGAATGACGTCATCCTCGTACTCGGCACAACCACTGTCACGTGACCGCAGGTCGTCGGCGCCACTGCAGGCCTGGGACAGATCTTGCATTTGGTAAAGCAACTGTAGCGACATAATCTCAGCGAGTAAAACATTGTATAATGTCTCTGTTTGATTCGTCCCTGGTGGCATGCGAGGAAATTCTTGTTCGTCGAACATGGCGACCGTTTGTGTGTATCTCTCGCGACTCGGAGATTTCACCAAGCGTTTTTCTAGTTCACTGATTCGTTGTTTTTCCTCCTCGAGCGATTTCTCAAGCCTTTCGCGCTCGAGTTCTTTTAACAACTTTGAGCGCTTTCTCTCGTCCTCGAGAGCTTTCTCATATTCTTCTTTTGTGCGCTGTTCGATCGTCCAGGATCGTCTTTTCTCCTCGTCAAGAGCACTCTGAAGTCGCCGCTTCTCACGTTCTTCGCTACTGACAATCCTCTGTCTCTCTATCAACACCGCTGACTCTAGTGAAGCATGGTGCATTCCTTCCAGAACATGTCTCTGAGATCGTTCGTCGAAGAGTGTCTTTGTCAAATTCTCGTTCGCTTGTTGAAGGTTTTGAATCTAGCGAAACAGACAGAAAAACGGTTAAGAATTTTCATCATACTGATAGTGCACTACGTAAACAAACACTACTGACAAACAGGCTTGTTTGAAATTCAAATGTCTCTATATCTCCTAGTTATGGGGAAACTCTAATAACACCCTCCTTATTAAAACACTGTAGCTTTGTAATGATGTGAAGTATGTTCGAAACAATTCATATTTGAGCTGCGGTTGTTGATGAAAGTGAAGAATGATCATCGCAGTAAATTTTCCAATTTAAGCAATTTGAAAGATGAAGGCTGAAAAAAATCAGGGCTTCAACGTGAAGAGTTACTGCGGTGATCATTCTTCACTTTCATCTAAAACCGTAGTTCAAATATGAATTATTTCGTACATACTTCACATCATTTCACTCCTCATGGGAGATATCAACTCAATAAATTGACCTCGCTCCCAATGTGTGGATTCTAAGCTCAGTTGGTAGAGCATCGCACCGGTATTCGCGGAGGTCATGGGTTCGAATCCCGCGTTGGAGCCATGATTTTTCAGGCTTCTTCTTTCCAAATGCTTCATTTGGAAAATTTACTACGATGATCCGGCATCCAAAATACAAAGTTTTAGAGGACAAGTTTCGTGTCCAGGAGTGAGGGAAATTAAAATTGAAATTGCTGAATCTAATTTATAGCAAAAAATGATACACAACTTTTCACATTCTCTTAATGATACCACAGTTAGAAAAAAAAATTTTTCCAGTCACCATATTCATGAATTTAATCTTCGGAAAAAGGAATAAAACTACATGCTTAAACAGCAAAATAACGCTTGCCTCTGCTTCGTCTTGTAAAAGCTATCGATGCAAAACATCCATTCGCTAACAATGACACCGCGTTGTGCTAAATTAACATACCCAATTTCCAAATCAAGCATATCGTAAAAAAAAATCGCTGAAAAACTATCAGTTAACAGTTCAAGGCGACAAAGGATTGCATTTTAAAAGCGATGCTTTTCGAAATATGACGTTACAATAATTATGAGATTCTCCTCCCAAGTTTTGCACAAACACAAATCCGAAATGATCGGTAATTGTTGTCAGTGTTTCCAAATCTCTCCGCTGTGGCGTGGGAGGGAAGCATTTGATGCGTTTTCAGGGTGAAACCTCCATTTTTTACATCTCTGAGGCGTAGTAGGAACAGGGCCAAAGAATATGCAAACAACTTTGTAGCATAAAATATATTCTTCAATGTGACAACGAAAGTTTCAGTTTTTAAGAAGCAGCGGGGAGAGAAAAACAATTGTTTTAAATTAAAAATGAGGCCACATTAATAGAATCGTCTGAAATGAAATTTACCCTTCCTCGTCCTCCTATGACTTTTAGCTTTGCTTTCAAGGAAAAATTCCCTCGCACACTTTTTAGAGAAAAAGGGAATACTTCTCAACTTCAGTTGTAAATACATACAATAACCGTACAAGGTACAAATAGTGAACGCGAAATTTCTTCAGTTGCTAACAATGAGATCAGTACAAGACGAAAACTCACTACAAAACTGAACTACGCCAAAAGACCAATACAATTTTAAACGAATAAGGATTCCGGATATAACATCACGATTATATGTTTGACGTTAATTCTAACTTTTTGATCCTTCCAGAATAAACAATTTTAGCCTTGTTATGAAAACATTTCTCGTTGCTAAAATAAGTTCAGATCCTCTTTAAACCGCGTCATACGAAATCTGGCAAACGGATTTTTTTGATAACATGGACGCAATTTGCATGCTCTGCAAGTTGGCTTTACTGCCGAAAAAATCAACCGAAACCACATATTCACTCAGTGTGTTTCCCTGAGCCATCTGCTTACAAATCCTAGATATCATGTTAAATAGGAATATCTTGGCCAAAAAAAAACAATCTCTAAGAACCGATCACATAAGAGAAGACACCAGGACATCTTGAAAACAGTTTTTTTCGATACAGAGAAAAGACTATTTTCTTAACATGAAATTTAAGAAACACGATATTTCTGTTTTTTTCAAGCAACGTGGTGTCAATTTAGCTCGCGGAGTACCATTAAAATAAACCCATTTCTGAAAACCACTAGTACAGGCTGTAGTTGTGAAGTGCTTGCTGCAATTCCGGCGTTCTCCAATGTACTATAAAGGAAAAAATTAACCTTGTTCTAAGCGAACTAGTATAGGAAGCGGTGAAGGTTTTTTTTCCCCGCGCTGTATGTAAATGTATAAGAGTTTCAAATTGCCCACAGGCCGTCGGTTCTTAAATCGACGGCGCAATTTCCGTACACTTAAATTTTTTTATGTTATTGTAATTGTTATTTTCTTAATTCCTTTACTGCCTTCTTTATCGGCTTCTCTTTGGGATACCTCGAGAATTTACATTACCAAAACAGGTCACGTTAAGCAACACACCAAGTTTCGTTAGCTTTTACCTCAGTTTTATGGATATCTCGTTCGGCCTCAAGAAGAGCTTGTACTTCGGCTAATTTCACTTCTGCAGCAGACTTGATCGCGTAGCTTTGCTTCTCAAAGTTGTCTTTCTGGGCTTTGATCTCCAATTCTGAAACCAGAACAAAAAACATAACAAAGAAGATCACAAAAGAAGTCTGTGAAGATATTAGCACCAATATCACCAACGAACACGCTTTGTTGGTTAATTAAATATTCACGGAGATTTGCTCGTAGACTTTTGTCCCTACCTGCATTTCGCGGAGATTTCCTGAGCAATTTTTCGATTAAATTCATCTTCTAAGCACGTTGCTTTGAAGGGCGTTTATTTGTACGACAAAGGAACGGTGGTGTGTATTTTTGAAAGCCAACGAACTCAAAAGACGTTTACTTTTGGTAAATTCTCAGCAAGTCATGCGCGAAGAATACCACAATATGTCAAATTGTCTGTCGATGTATATAAGATTTACTAGCAGTTCGCGAGCAGGCTACCACAATACACAGTGCAGTTTACGAATTTTTCCCAACCAAACTTTATCCAAGCAGTGTTCGTCCTCCGTAGAGCAAACTATCTGACAGCGACAGCTTTCCAAACATCGTGTGAATTACACTCTGTCGGATCGTCTTATTGGCTCGCGCAAATTCATATCAATTTTCCTCGCCTAACCGCAAAGACGAATATTGCTCAAAAAATGACCTCATATTGTTTATCCTGAAAGAATCACCGCTCATGTCCGACCACCTGCTTAACCAAAACCAAAACAACACAGCGACCAATCAAAATGCATCTTTTTAAAAAGCCACCACTCAGAAGCCCGATTCAATAGCACCAGGTGTATTATGAACTGAGCATAAGGCCATCACCGAGAGAGCTTTAGCTTTGCAAGCAACTGGCGATGTGGACGAACTCGGTATAACGCGTGAATAATCTTCCCGCGATTTGATGGTTGAAAATTGCTTTAAGCCAAAACAAAACTCTCTTGTTTTGTAACTGAAATTAGCTCGACAGATCGCTAAGGGAGTAAAGAAAGCGATATTTAGGTGTGCCCTTAACGTTGACTTAATAATCGCGCGTGCCGTGTTAAAAACATAAAGGTTTCAACAGGAAATTTATTTTTAGCATTTCAGTATATCCACACAACCCATGTGGTGTTTCTGATAAAGCTCAATATTGTATCTGGTAAAGTTTTTTTTTTTCTTAATCAAGCTAGTGACTTAAATCCATGCTGCAAATTGAAGGAGCGCTATATCCTAAAAAAGAAATAGCTTCTCCAATAATATGACGAAAAATATTCATGCACTATGACTAATTGCAAATCCCATATTTTCAGTTAGTTGATAAATTGTCACACTAATCTTTCTCAAAATATCAACATAATTTTTCTCAACTTATAGAAAAAGTTCACAAATATCAACTGTAAAAAAGTTCTCGTTGCCAAATTCATATAGCAGATGAAAACATAAAAATGAGATAAGATGTAAGTGTCCTATCCACTTTGTGTGACAAAAGATTCTCGTCAAAATATCTCTGCTTTTCGATTCTATTTATAAACACATTGAAATCTGTCACATTTATCAATGCAACCGACCCGCCGTCAATACATATATGCCCAAATTCAAATTTGAATAAATTAAGGAAAATCAAGCATGCATTTTCAATTAGCAGCTTTTACGTCGCGAAGAAATAGCATACATGAAATAATTACGGTGTATTGCATCCAAATTATTTATACAATACAAGCGGTACATAACGCCTGGGCGCGCGATTGCAAACACACTAGTTATTTTTGGAGGAATAGTTGCGCGCGTTTGCTTTCATTCAGAAGGGTTATTAGTAGACTGTAAAACCAGAAAAAAAATCCCGAAATACAAATTGGAAGAAAATTCTAAAATTTATTCATACAGAAAGAAATGATATCTCATTGCGTTAAGATAACGAAAAATTTGTAACGGCTGTATATATATTTCACGTATATTATACGTGAAATCATATTACAACAAGAAGTTTTTTTTCTTATCGAAGGCGACAGTCGTAGATGTCTAGCGCACAAAATGAAGAATCTTCAAATTTAAATAAGAATTATGAATATCGCGCACAATTCTTAACGAAACAAAATTTAACTTTAACTTATCGATAAGGCTAACATACATACGCTTCATGAAAAAATAAAGCTTTGTGATAAATTTTTAGCCTTATTTTTAAACAAAATTGCCCTGGAAGTTATCGATTTTCATTCGGCTTTAAACTTTTACGGCGAAACCACTCAGACAATACGAGCGGACAAAAAAACAGAGGTTTCAAACAGACTTCAACATGTAATTTCAAAACGCCGCTTCAGAAGCGCATTTTGATCGCAAGTCGAGGAAGAATAAGCAAGCTTACGTACCTTGAGTTTCGATCCTCTTTCTTAAATCTTCCGAGAGCTTGATATAGTCAACCTGTTTATGAAGAAGCAAAGATAATTGGCAAGCGTTCTATCATCCTTTCGACAACTCGATAGAAGCGACAAATAAAATTTATCTCAGTGCGTGGGAAAGATATCCTCTCATGACTTTCTATGAATACAAAGATATTGCTTTGTAAGCATGCGACTGACAGGATGTTTGTGATAGTTACAGCCATTAATGGCCTTATGCTTCCGAACGAATTTAAATTATCATCAACTCAAGAGCTCAAATAAAAGTATTAAGGTGAATTATAATTGCAAATTATAAAAATTCGCCGAAAACGGGAAGGAGTTTTTCTTATTCTCTTGCTCTGCAGCCTAAACAAGCAATCTTTAACTTTTAATGTGCAAACTCAGAGAAATTTGGTTTGTTATTGCCAAAACAGAGGAATCAATTTAACCTTAATATAAAAATCAATTGCACACATGCATTCACCTAATTATAGATAGACTACCCGACATTTCTTGCGACTAGATCTTCACTGCATCACTCCATAATCTCTGATCGAACAAATAAATGCAATCAAGAAAAGCTTGAAAAACGCTGTGATGTTTATGTTAAATAAATCGCCTCCACTTAGAAGAATCGTGAAAATAAATCGGTGTTAAAGAAAGAAATTTCAAATTGCCGCCAACGCTTGTCACCTCGTGGAAATAGCGTGCCAAAGAAGATTAAGAAAAGGAGTCAGCAGCAGGTAGAGATATCAGTGTTGTGTTTAGAGCCTGCCAAGCAACGCTTTCCGATACTTAAAGCATTCATTATCATAAGACCATTTCGTGCTGAGAGAGAGAGAGCATTATACAATACGACAACTCTCTTTGTTCATGTTTGGATGCATAATTATGTGCACGTGTTTATTGATGCATCAACTTGTTATATTCCACGATCAGTCACGCTTTTGCATAAGAAACCTCACACGCAAAAAGACACCCTCGGTGCACATGCTGGTCTTTTTCACGTTTTAATCAACTTTCTAACTGCATTTCTTTCAGTCAGTCTGACAAATGAAAACATCTCCACAGCGACCTCAAACCATGTCTACAGGGTGTAGTTCGAGATGGCGCTAAGAAAATTTTACATTAGGCTCGTGTTGATAGCAAGGCACAATAGACTTTTAACAATGCTTACTGTCATGAAACCCACTGGAGCGTGGTCCCTGAATTCCTTAGAAAAAGCCGGACACTGAAGCACGATTCGCAGACGTCACTTTCCCGCGCGATAGGGAATAAGATTTTTTTTCCCCGGGCTATTAAATTTTGGCGCGCAAGTAACAACCAATCAGCGCCCGTACATGGAACTCTGTAGACCTACGTCAAGGATCAGTATGAATTTCTCGAGTACAGTCTCAGACGAGCGGGAGAAAGTGTCACGTAGTGTGAAGAACCGCTGCTTTGCTATAATTTGTGCGAACCATCAATGCTTGTCGTAAACTTTAAGAAATTCGCGGGACTAGATTTCACCAAAGCATAAGGCGGAATGAACAAACTGAAGAACATAAAACCGCGCAATTTACCTCAACATTCACATATGCCTTAGTGGTTATCTTCAGTGCCCGCAAACCAAAGTCCAGCGTACATCGAGTCTCATTTACGTCTCTTAGCAACGGCGAAATGCACATCTGTTGACGGAAACAACTGTGTCACCTCATGTAACATGCACACGTACACTCCCGCTTCCAATAACAAGTTATTTCCGAGTTACCTTGCGCCTGTGTCAATCGAGTCTTCGGGCAAAACCACAGGTTCAGTTTCCATTTAGATCAAATTTATTTTGAAATGAAAGCGAGGTTGTGGAAAGACTCACTTTGAAACAGAGGCACAAGGTACTTGGAAACACGTGGCCTACTGGCCTATGTCCTCGTTTGGTAACAAACTTCATCATCAACTGAGTACGTACGTGGCCATGGAGAACTTGTGAGAAAGCAAGAGAAGTGCAGCGCTTCAAATCTATTCTAAACAGCAATTTCTTGGTACACAAATAAAGAGACTTTCGCTATCAAAGCAAACTGGACACAGGTTGTTGTTGTTATTGTTGTTGTTGCTGCTGTTACAAAATTGGCTTCCGCAATAAAATTTTGCTTGTTCGCGTATTAAACAGAATATGAAATTTAGGGGACATATTTCCGTTACGTTTAACGTCGGAAGTAGGGTTTCTCCATTTACAAGGGGCATCTGGGTCGCCGACATTGTTATTTGAAAAAACAGGCCCAAGACACAAGCCTCGAGTTCATGTGATCGAGTTCAGTGTAATGAACTGTAAATCAATCATAGCGCGCAAAATTTCTTGAACACTTGTAATATTGAAGAAACAGAAACCGAAATCATAGCCTGTGACCGCAAACGTATTTCCGGCAATCAATTGACACCAAGTGACAACCAGAAATAAGTCTACGTTCGCAAGCTTCAAAAATCATGATGCCCAGATTATAATTGCAGGATTTGGCGTAATTGAAAGTTTCCAACTCTCATATTTCAAAAATTAAATGAACCAAGAAATAACTGAATTTCATAGAGTGTCCACAGAGACAAACCCAACTGAACCCGCACTAAGGGCCTGTTCACATGGAAGCGAGGGAACCCAAAGAGGTGAAGTACTTCACCTACCCGTGATAAAGAAATAATTGTCTTCACCGATGCAACCCGCGGACGCGTGGTGAGGTCCCAATCCACTCACTGTCGCCAAGCAAGCACATAAACAACGAACCAACGTTTGTTTTCTTCTTTTCTTTCTTTTCTTGCCGAATCATTCGAAGCAACATATGGCGGTCTGTGGCCTCTCCCTACATCAAGGAGGCACAGAAAGCCGCAAAACTCTAGAACAAAAATTTATTTTTCAAATCGGCACTCTTAATCCTCACGGTATCAACGAACGCTTTTCATTCAACTAATTTATTCTGTTGTTTTTTTCACGTTGCCAGGCACCAACCAATAGCGTAGCTCCATATTTCTCTATATAAACCACACACAACCCACAATTCCTCGATTCGCTCCGACGAAGGGCTAGCGCTCGAAACGTCAGCTTTCGAATCTCTTTACGGTGGCTAATTCACATTATCAACTCAGTTGATAAAACCAAATTATCCTGTAATACTCCCACCGACGCAGCACCATAGTTTCTTTAGAAACTTACCCCCTCTACTCGTTTGTTTTCTTCGTTTGTTCCGATGAAGCTGCTTTTTGCGTCAATGTCGTTGTTGCAGGCAAAACTTCAGTTTGATTCCGCTGATTAGACTGACTATCCGATTCCACGATTAAACTGTAGCCAGCACTGTTAATTTCATCAGCGTTTTGGCGGTTTTGGAGGTGAAATCGTCGAAATAACTCGCCACGCTCGTAGCGGTTGGCAGCCACGTTGTTCTGCCGTGTGTTTTGGCGAGCTTCAGCGCAGTGATTTGATTACCCCGGTAACACGGGTTACCCCACTCCGCGGCTTTCACATGAAGAAAGCTCACCCCATCAAAGCAGGTTACCCTGACCGGCTAATTGGGTAACCCGCCTTAGTGGGGTACCCCATGCACGTAACATGTGAACGCGATCAAGAAAAAAAAACAAGAGACTGTATGGATTGATTGGTTACTTACCACGAAACTTGTTTTGCAGTTCCCACCGAGACTATCTTGTAACAACCGAGTCAGGGGAGAGTTTCTGTAAGGAATGTGAGTTCTTTTGCCTTCAGACAGTGCGTGAATGGTGTTTCTGATGAACAAAAAACAGTAAATTCATAAATTTGCACAAGGATTCAACCTAATGTATGTAGTGAATTAAGTTAAAGTCCATCCTAGATACATAGGGCTAGAGGAGAAAGAAGGTGAATCTGCATAAGCGATTAACAGCCTGAAGCATGAAGTGACGAGCTCTCGATCGTAAAGTCTCGCGCGAATGGCTTGATAATTTTGCTCACGACAACCTCCAAAACAGTGACAGCTGCCGGCAATGACGACACAGAATTACAAGCTTACGAGAGCTGCTACACTTATGTTTTGCATGCCCGGGTGGAATGAGGCACACTACAATAAATTGTCTAACGTGATGATCGCTGCCACTTCTCGAAGCCTGACCTCTCAAACAGTTACGCTTAGCTCTATGGAAAAGTCCTAACTTCCACTTGCTTCTTGGAACAGGAATACAAAACAAACAAACAAACAAACAACTTTAAAAAAAGTAAAAACAAAAACAAAACAAAGCTAAGAACTAGAAACCTACCCCAGTTCTAGCAGGGACAGATTAACGTGCTGTAATTCCGACAGTCGCTCTCCTTCAACTCCACTCTTTTTTATTCTTTCACTTCCAGCGAGATCACAGCTGCAACAGAGAGTCATAGAGAGTCAGTTAGGCCCCTTACAAAGTTACATAGGAGAAATCCAAATGTATTCAAATACCGAATCCGTGTTCTTACATGTTGATTCCGCCTTTGATTAACACGTCATCACGAATCCTGATTCCTTCCAAAAAGGATTCATCGTCGTCGTCTTCCTGAATTGATTAAAAGGAGTACAATCAATGAGTGTAGAATTGAGCGAAAAAAACATAGTTACGGTTTTGAGCCTTGATAGCGCAGAGCAGTTTTCCCTTGAGAGTCGAAAAGTGATTGGTTTACACAAATTCGCCACACAATTGGCCTAAAAATCTCCCGCCACTTTTCCATCCACTAAAAATGAGGAAAACCAAAACCCATCGTGTGTCGCTCGCACGAGTTTCCTGCGCCTAATATTGCTTTCACTGATTGGTTCATTGCATTCTCTGCGTTAATGAGTGATTGGTTACAATTATAACATTAGTTATGGTTTTTCGACACTTGATTGAAAACTTCTCTGCAGTATTTACTCAGTGTAAACAATGTAATTAGCTTACAACAAACTCTATCTCCGATTAACGATAATTCCGAAAGGAACGAAACTTAACTCGATAAATTAAACGTTTCGTTATCTTCGCTCATCAGTGATCAATAGTGTTGTCAGTCGTAACAAAAGTCATTTTTGCCTCCAGCGACTTGAATTTTTTAAAACAATTTATAAAAGCGGAGGCATGAAAACGTCCAAACAAATGACTTGCATTGTTTCTGCCGACGAAGTAAACTGTAACGACATAATTTACGTTTGTTGGATGAAAAAAAAAATGTTAATATTTACATCTCCAAATCCATATTCTGGAACTTCAGGGCTGGCAGGAGCACTCTGCAAGAAAGCAGATTCAACTGAGCCAACAACTTGACTAAGCCGGGCAGGTAAACAAGGCTGCTGCCTAACAGGAGCCCAGCAGCCTGGGGCACCCAAGAAAGTCCTTTGGGCTCCTAAATTTTTGCAGCAGCTCCCAAAACATTACCTGTTGGGCTCCTAACTTTTTGGCTTTTGCCCTTTTGGGCTCCTTGAAATATTGTTAGGCAACAGCCTTGGTAAAGATCGTTTGTAATACGTGTACTTTTCAGGAAGAGAAGTTCGGTATAGAACAGATATCATTTCCAACAACATGGATATCTTTCAGGTGAAGAAAATTCGCCTTCACATTCAAACAAATTTACATATAGTTTTCTTCCCCTGTATTAATAAGAAGGCTCGAATCCAAGCTTACCCATCCTTCACTTTCTGTGCTGCTTTCCAATTCGGAATCCAAACAAAATTGCAGATCGCTCCCTTCAGAGGTACTCGGTGAGTTAGGCAATGACTCATTCGACTCCATGAAACCGCGAGTCATATCTCCAATAGACCAGCGGTTGAGCCGAGTAGGCGTGACACTCATTTCCGGAAGTGACGACAAATGAAAGCTATGTCTGTGCTCGTTGTTGCGTGACAAGCTGCGTTTGGAAGCTGGGGTAGACGTCCTACGCGGGATGAAACTTTGCGTTCTACTGGTCGAAGCTTTCAAAGGTGAACTCTGTTTTCTCGTTTCGTCGCGAAGACGGTCCAAGCTGCCTGTGGATCGAACTGTCTTGCGTGACGAAGGAGTCACGGTAGAAGACAGTGACAGAAGATTGCTGTCACTTGAAGAACCTGTTGGTAAAGCAGATCACTGCTAGCAAACTTTTAACAGGCTTGTGGTCTTAAAGCGCATTTTGAGCTATCTTGGTCTGTTGATCGATCAAAAATCACAAGCACAGACTTAAAGGAGCACTGTCACAGGAGTTTTGCCGTTTTCAGCTTCATTCGTTGCTGAAATCTTTACCTGGTACCTTTACTGGTTCCCAAAATGCTCAAATGGACTAACAGAAACATATCAAACGAATGTTGGCTTAGAGAGCAAACCATAATGAATTTCTGGCAATATTTTCAAGGAATGGCTCTAGAATTTGAAAAAACTGGTAAGTTTTTTCAAATTTCAATCTATTTCCATCCTTGCCATGCTAAGTGCTAGGCGGCAATAAATGGTTTTGGTGTAGCGATAAAGTCCTACATAACAAAACTGCATCATTATTTTTGGGTTTTCATTGATGCAGGAACATATTTCGCCATTGTAAAATGACGCTAAAATACCGTGACAGTGCCGCTTTAAATTCATTTCACCGGAAGATTAATAAGGAAAGCAGCCATTTTTTTCCTTACCGATGAGCGCACATGCAGACCGGAACTGACCCGAGTGATTTGGTTGGAAAAAATAGACCAATCTGCAAAAATGCTGTGAGAAATAGGCTTTGTATGTAGTTGCACGCTTCTAGTGAAAAGAACCCTGGTTTGAGGGGATGTGAAATTGAAGGCGGGATACGAGGGACATGTGAGGGGCATCCATCATGCTTTGTGGGCGTACAAAGCGGATTAACAAAGGCAGCATATAGCGCTACTCTAGTTTCTTCGTACCATGCGGGATATCATTTTGAATCATGCGAGATAGCGGGACGGTGGGCATGGGGCGATGGGAAGGTTTGGTGAGTGTTTAAGAATCTGTATTCTAAAAACACTAAAACACTATTATTCACTGCTTTCCTACCCTCAGCTGCAGGCTTGACACTACCTTTGGAACGAGTTCTTTCCACGGTTATCTGGCACACAGAGTGAGATCTACAGAAAAATGAAAAATAAAAAGAATTATAAAAGTATGTCAGTGCAAAGTAAGCGCATTGTTGGAATCATTTCGCCGGGAACAGTTTCAAACTCGGAGTCTCGGACAGCTCGGACAGGATAAACTCAAATTGCTGATTTAAATAAAAATGCAAAGTTCTGTTGACATTATTTAGATGGCCGAGTTCGAGATTTTTTCCCTGTCTTTTTGCCAGTCTTTCATCTATACAGGTAGCCTCTTCCACGCGTTCAGTTAGTTAGGGCGCAGCGCGAAAAACGGCGCGTGAAAAAAAAATAAAAACAGCGCGCAAAATGGTAGCCTCTCTCCGAGGACCGAGGATTCGGAAGCGTTGATGTGCGCATGCCTCGCGGATGGCGAACACATCGAACACACGCGGTTGAGCGCAGAAAGCATCCTTACTGCTAGTTTCAGGTTCAATGGTGGATTACTGAGCTGAAAGCAAAGTATTTAGGATTTTCCACTTAGTCTGGTGAGGAACTTAAGTTTTAAGCAAGCCAGATATCTATGAACCGAACTGAAGGCAGAGTACTTCCCTGATTGATGAGACAATGAGACTTGAGAAAATTGTCATTGTCAGTTTAGCATGAGTGTTACTGTAGTCATGACTAGACAGTAAGTATATGCAGAATTAATTAAGCTTCATAAATGGCTTGATTTTAAGTGAACTATGTAGTACTAAGCTTTCATATCGCGCACAAACCTACCTGCTAGAAACTCGATTCATTCGTGTTTCAGCAAAAATGAGCCTCTTCCTGCCCAGTTTTAGCAAGGAAAGAACCTCGGCCGTGTCCCCCACAACAAATTCGGACAGATTTTCGACATAAACACCTTGAAAAAAAGAGACGTTCCTTATCACATATTAATTTGATGTATCCCAAATATATGTATTAATCTGGTGTGCATGTAACAAAATTAGGTTACCATACGCAGGTGACGTTAAGGGCAAGGGGTGGGGGGGGGGGGGGGAGGGGTTCATAGTTATGTCAATATATCCATCTCTCAGGAGGACTGCCTGCCCATCCTATCTCCACGTCACGGGGTACTCCCTTATATGAGCTATAATTGGGTACAGTTTTTCAGCCTTGTTGATCATAAATAGGGTCACGATTTTGGCTATTTTAGTCATAAATAGCAAAGACATCAGTGACGTCACCTGCAGTATTGTTATTAACATGCCAACCAGAGAACTATTGGCTGGAGAAACAAAGAGTTCTTTTGTTTATAATTTTCAACATTTAAATGACAAAAACAATGTTTGTAAACAAATATCCTCGCTATAGGGTATAGTTTTTGCACACTGGACTGGGTACGGTATATTGTTTTGAAGAAGCTACTCTTTTAAACCTTACGATTTATCAATAAGAACTAATGATAGGGCCGACTGTCTGAAACAGCTGGCTATTGATATATAAGGGTCAAGTCATAAATAGGGTATCAAATTTTTGGTCAGGTAATTAATAGTGAAGTCTTAGAGCCCTCTGGCTCATACA
The DNA here is from genome assembly GCA_019787425.1 of Platygyra sinensis. Taxonomy (NCBI): domain Eukaryota; kingdom Metazoa; phylum Cnidaria; class Anthozoa; order Scleractinia; family Merulinidae; genus Platygyra; species Platygyra sinensis. The sequence continues at coordinate 36,462 of JAHPZR010002872.1, forward strand.
GCTGCCAGAGCTTATCCCAGTTAAATTCTGTAGCATGAAGTGGCTAGGAGTATTTCTTCCTCCCCCTCGATGGGGTGCTAGTCCATCAGAGGTCACTCCCCCTCAATTTGTTAGGTTTCCCCAACAATTTGCTGGTACCCATTTATATACCTGGGTGGAGAGAGGCACTGTCAGAGTAAAGAGTCTTGCTCAATAACACAACAGAGTGTCCCCAGCCAGGGCTTGAACCCAGACTGCTCGCTCTGGGGTCAGGTAGTAAATGGGGTAAGGAAAATGGCAAATTTTGTACCACAACAGGGTTTAGGTGATTGGGAAGTGGGCCACACCCACCCACCCAAAGTTCAGGTCTAATATCAGGACTAAACTGTGTGGGCTATAATGGATAAATTTGCTCATTATACACCATTTACCTTTTCCCAATATACAGTTGAATCCCATCTTATGGCTACCCCATTGATACAACCACCTCGGAATTTTGCAGCCACTTTAATCTGGCCTGAACAAAAGATCAGTCTGCCACTTTCATATTTAATTCAAGAACCTCTTTAATACAGTGACCGGATTGATGAGGTTCTACTGGACATTAGTTTTAGATTCTCAAATTTATGTCAAAAACGTACCTTTCTTGGGATCCTCTCTCAAGACAAGCTCGACCTTTGAATTAGCAGCATTAAGCAAATCAAATATCTTTTCCTGGTAGATCTGAAGATAAGACATGTAGACCTAGAAAACAAAATTAAAACTACAGTAAGTTACAAATTTATCTGAACCTGCAGTGCAGGAAATAACTTGCATTTCTTAGCATTGATTGATAGTTCATGGTCCCAGGGGTATCTTAATGGTAAGGAATCAATAGAAAACAGAAGTAGGGGATGATGGAATAATATCCCAAGGATATTTGTACAGGTGCATGCAAGGTCACGTCCACAAAGAAGAGACGTGGCCCATCCGGCTGGAGCTTATTCCAGTTTCTGTAGCATGAAGCAACTAGGAGTAGTATTTTCTCCTCCCCTCTGGATGGGATGCTACAGTTGTCCATCACAGGGGTACCCCCAGCATTAAGTTCACAGGTACCCAGTTATACACCTTGGTGGAGATAATCACCGTGAGAGTTAAGTGCCTTGCCAAGAACCCAATACAGTGTTCCTGTCCAGGGCGCAAACCCAGATAGTCAAGTGTCTTGCCAAGAACCCAATACAGTGTCCCTGGTCAGGGCTCGAATCCAGATTGCTCGATCCAGAGAAAAGTGCACATCGTGCCTCTACAGCAAAAATGTTTGATTGCGTCAATATTTTTACCTATTAGAGAACAGACTTCCATGTATGTTTATGGCTCAGGCTGAAATGGGAAGAGTTTACCAGTACAAGCACTGCTCTTGAAAAGACAAATCACACATACATCTGTACACTTGAAATGTTTTACAGGGAAATTGAAGCACTATTGGATTTTGTCAGAAGTGAGAATGCAAGCAATATCCAGCAGTGTCATATTTCACTTATTCATTATTGGCCACTTATTTTTTATACAATTTACCTTGTAGTCATGATACTTGTCTAAATTAATCCTCTTGAACAGCTTTTCAACCACTTGAACACAGATGCCATCACTTGACATTAAGGTGTGTGTCTTTCCTAATAAAGAATAATAGTGGAACTACATTCAATGGTTTTGGAGGGTTAAAGCAATTTTGTTTTCAATTGGTACTCGTCTGATAATAATTAAACATTCATTTGTTGGTTCATAATTCTGAGGCCCTGGGGGCAGGTCACCAACTCCATACAAAAGGGTAAAGATGGTCACTCTCTCTTCTTAGGGTTGTAAAAAAAATTTATTATGCAACAGAGTGTAAATTAATTTTAGAGGATAGCATCATGACCTCTTATAGGAGGGATAAAGCTGGCTGGTCTCCTGAACTGGATGGAGTTTCGATTAATATTTTCCAACAAGCCTGGGTTTTATTGTTACTGCGGTAATCAAGTTTTCTAACCTAAAAATTATAGTAAAGATATTTTTGTCTTACCTGTACCAGTTTGGCCATATGCCATGAGAGTTCCATTAAAGCCTGAGAATACTGCATCAACCAGTGGTCTGCCAACAGTTTTAAAAACCTGTAAAACAGGAAATAACTTACTCAGGACACTTGATTACAGGCAAGTATACAGTGGTGTTGACAGCTGGTTAAATACCAGCATTTACATTAATTTCTGTTTACTATATTCCAATCTTAAACTGATAACAAAATGTTTATGGGTAGTTTTTAGTATTTCTAAATGTATAATGTGTAAAAGGTATTCTAAGAAAAAAATTGGATTCTGACATTTTAATGCCCTAAGATTCTAGCTTTAAAGTTCTGGCTTCAGCCACGCCCAATGGAGTTAATCGTGAGTCAGTGCAGAAAAAGAGTAGATGGGTTCTGAATGGGTCGTGACATCATAATATTAAGAATTGCAAAATCCTGTGAGTTCAGGTCTTTGTTGCTTCACTAGTGGTAAGGAGTTCTCGGCGACAAAAAAACAAACTGAAGTTGGAGAAGCAATGCAGTCCTGACAAGCAAGCAAAATAACAGCATGAAGCTTTGACATGTTCCTGAGGTGATGCCAATCGTCACCAATCTTTCTTTACACAGTCAACTTTTATTGGGCGTGGCCAAAGCAGGAAATTTAAACTTGATATTTTGGCAAAAAAAATGCATAAATTCATTTTTGTTTTGGTTTGAATACATTTTCAGATGTTATAGCTATACCAAAACCTCAAAAACCCTTTTGTCCATAATTAATACTTTACAAGAATATTGTATCATAATTACACTGTACATGATAGATTGATTATTTTTCTTACATGTACATGTAATAATTAATGGTTAGAATGGTTTTATTTCTACTCTGTAATTCAATAGCTAGGCTCAATCACGATTTTCAATGCCATCTTGACAGGTAGGCAAATTATTCAGAAATTACAGTGTTAAATTTTTCTGGTTTGAAATAATACATTTTTAGATGTTATAGAGATACCAAAACCTCAAAAATCCTTTTGTCTGTATGGACACTTATTAAATACTTTTATTACAAGAATTTTGTATCATAATTACAGTAGTTAATTAACAATTATTCACCGAAGTGGAGGTAAATATCCACCACTTTCACCGACACTGAGGTGAATCATTGTTTTTAGTATATACATGTACAGCTGTACCACACAAGCTGAATAACTAGCGGCCCAAAGAGTAACTTTAATTGTGACAATATACCGACAAAAGCCATTTTGTTTTTCTTTGGCTGCTCAGAGATGAATAGTACTTGGCTAATCACCTCCGAGCTAGCCAATCAGCGCGTGCGAAAAGTACTATTCACTTGTGTGGTATATACTAAAACTAAATATTAATTATATTGGATTATTTTTATTACATGTACATATAATAATGGTTAGAATGGATTAATTACTACTCTGTAATTCAATTAAGGCCCAATCAGTTTTCAATGCCATCTTGATGGGTAGGCAAATTGGTCAGCAATTAATATTATTACAGTATGGGAATCAGATGACAAATAACTTTTCAAAAATTTGAAACAGTCACTTGCATGAACTCCTTATTTTTAAACAGATGTTAAGTTTACATAAAAGTGATAATAAACAGGAGTGTTTGAGTAATTACCTCGCCATTGCTTGCTTGAGAAGAGAAGATCTTATCAAATTTGTATCTTCTTTCCTTGGCATCATAGAGGGAAACCTATAACATTTAATGAACAATGTTCAGGTTTAGATTCTGTCATAAAGGATGTACATGTATGCATTACAAATGTTCATAACTGCATGTATGTCATAGTCTTAATGCTCACTGCAATGAGGCCGTGCTGGGACAGATGGTGTTGTAGTTGGCTGAATTTTAAAATATTGTTTTATTGTTTTATTTTGTTTGTCACAATTTCATTATATCATTTATATTTTTAAAATATAAACTAGTATCATGAGTGCCTCCATTACTTAACAAAATTAGAAGAAAAAAGAAAATATCAATTGAATTTATAAATAATAAAAAGTTAATTTTCTGAGGTACATTTAGACATGATACTGTCACTATTTTTTTAACTGATACATTGCATTTTGAGGGTAATTGATAATCTATTTTAATAAAAATTAAGGTGGCCGAACACAGTTTCCATTAGTGCCAGGCAGTATGCCTAATTCACCATTACTTTTAAACTGTTTATGCTTTGGTGCCCGTTTCTTGCAAGAGTCAAGGTTAACAATAGAAGTCTTTATTCTTGCATTTTGGCTAGGGTGTGTGCTGTTGCTATGGCAATGGGGCTTGTTAAAAACAAGGCTTAAAAATGGTTTTTGTTCATTTTTTAAAAAAATCCAATCATTAGATCGTTTTCAACGTTTGCCCACTACTAATTAACATTAAATCCCTTCTGTCAACACTGCTCTAATAAAATTTTGACAATAGGTGATGTTCATAATTTTCCATAAATTGTTTTCTGTATTACAAAAAATTCCCTATGTCAAAATGCAGATTTTTTGTGATAGATCATTCAGGTGGTTTCTGAACTATTTTTTTCCAAATTTCTTGAAATTCTAACGACTGGATTGTTAGAAATCTGTAGGTTTCTGCTAAAGCAATCAGCCTCAATTTTTCGAGCAACTGCGCACGCGCTGCATTTAACTAGGTTCTTTCGATAATGAATTTCTTTATGTCATTACCTTTTCTAACACACCTTTGTTATAAAGACTAATAAACCATATAGTTACGCATCAACACACTGCATTCAGTTACAAAGAAAAATAGCAAAGATAGAGCAGGCACTGAGCAAATAAAATGATCGCTGTACCAACGGCATGTTTGTTTTTGTAATCCTTGTGTGTGAGAGGGATCGCATTAGCAAGAGCACGCACGAAAACCATGTTCGGCCACCTTAAGTTAAAGAAAAGTATCTCAAAATAGTGATATTAAAGTTACTAATTTATTTATATATAAATTTGCATTTATTTTTCATGACAATCAGATTGGAATAAATTACTTCATGGCACAATGACCATGCATATTTTTCTACAAATGTATTTTTGAAATGGGTCGGTAAGCTGTTCAAAAAGGTGGGAAAGGTGGTGTTTTCTTTTTCCTTTTTAAACCAAATCATCTTTCACAACTTCTTTCACTCCATTCCACAATCCCAGGAGTTATATTTATTTCAATTAATGGGTTGTTCCAGAAAAAATCCGCACCCCCCCGACGGATGGGATTCTGGAAATTCTCGCGGGAGGAGGGGTCAGATACTCTGGAAATCCAGGCGGGAGGGGGCATTGAACTTGAAAAAGTCTTCTGCAGGGGTCATTTTGACAGATCATTCGCGCAATTCGAACGTTTAGTTCAGTGATAGTTCATCGCTCTTAGAGCCTGAAAATAGCACAAATATTTTGTTCAGATATTTCTCACCTGACAAAAATGATAATCTAAGTTCCTTTGCAGGTCCTTTTATAGCAGAAAACGCAAACATCAAGATACTAAAGAACGAGCAACGTTGTTATGTTGCAACGAAGAGTTTGAAACGCCTGACACATTTCTACTCGTACCCAGACCCAGCACGCTACTGTTGTGTAATTTCACGTTTATAGCCCCATTGAAATCTTGTTTGTTTGGTGTAAATTATGATAAAGAAAAGAAAAAAACAACTGATTTCCTTTCACACCTTCGCACTCTGTATTTTTTTTAGGACTGCAGGCTCTTGAAGGTAGGATGTGTGAATCAAGTTGCCAATTGTATTTTAACTTTAGGACCATTTTTAGCGCAAAGAAAGAAAAAGCCTTAATTAAAGGGCAATTGATTTTTAGGAGCTAACAAAAGTAAACACTCATTTGCTTTTTCGCATTCTTCGCTCCGTTCTTTTCTTAGTTCCATGCGATAGAATTTTTGATATAATTTAGCCGAAGCTGAAGCATTTTCTAGACATGATTGTACATATTTTCTATTAAAAGTAAATTAAATTTAAGCCTCGTATTTTTTCCCGGAAATCCAGGTGGGAGGAGGGGTGCTTTGTCTTGGAAATCCAGACAGGAGGGGGGGTCTTGTGCTTCAGGAAATCCAGGTGAGAGGGGGGGTTAAAAAGCGACCCCATCCGTTGGGGGGGTGCGGATTTTTTCTGGAATAACCCAATACACATTGTATTTAGTCTACTTAATCTGTGCTGGATTCCTACTCAGTCTGTAAAAAAAATATGTCCCCCAGATCTGTCAATGAATGATTAGTGCAACTCTCTCTGAGATTTCAAAAACAAAATGTTAATCAATATTTTGAACAATGCAGCTTTGTGTGTGGTAAAACTACCACAGAGGCACAATTTGCATGTACTTCTAAGTTGCATTCGGTGTGGTATATTAAATCAATTACTCACTGCATGACTGTTATTTTCCACCCATAATATTAATGGACATCAACAGAGAAGTTTGAGACTTACAGCAATACAAACAAACAAAAAGTGTTTTGTGAGCTATAAACTATATAAATGTACTAATGCTCCCTTTTCAATTAACAGCTTTGCAACAACATTAATGGTGTCGCCTCGATCTGACAAAGAAAGTTTTTCCCTACACATGTAATTTTTAATTCCAATTACCAGTTTGTCAAGTGTTGGACTAATTCAACCATTAACAAGCTCTCAGTAATTATTATTACATTTTATTGCATTACAACATAAAACAAAATTTTGCTTATCTGATCATTACTTTAAAATTTACTTTGGCTATAAGTGTGTTCATTTTTCAAATATTGAATTTATTTTTTAGAAGGTTGATGATATGCTATACAGTCCATTCTGTAGGATATTTTTTTAACCTTTACAGCTTTGTGCAAGGTTTA
>JAHPZR010002874.1:0-17500 GCA_019787425.1 Platygyra sinensis
TCTTCCCATTTTACATAAGCCGCACATTCCTCCAATAGAAAATAATTCTGAGACGAGACTTTTTTTCTCTTACACACATTGATAATGGGGCGTTCTGGGACAATTTTTCTGGGAAGCGCCGGCGAGATTTGCGAGCCGGCGGGTCCCAAAAAAATTGTCCCAGAACCCCCATTATATATGTGTGTATATGTTTAAACTCAAGAGCACGTACAGAGAAAATGATATGGAGTAGGCGGGTTTATGGTTTTAGAAAAGACCAACCCACGAAGCCGTAATTATGCAATCTTCTTCTTGTAACACTTACGTTGTAAGAAATATTTAACAGCAACTTTTCTCTCTTAACTTAGTGTTATCCTAAACTTTTAATCGGTGAAAATCAAGATTGTAACTTTTATATTATTTACGTTACTTTGTTTGGGTCAACCACTTAAGAATAGTTGGTAAAAATAAAGAAGAAATCTTTTCGTCAAGCTTGATTCCTCGAAGGAAAACATGCTAAGTAGCTCGGTGCGCAGTCGCAATAGAACCTTATGTGAACTGTGCGTGACATTACGTTAGCGTACATAGCGCACTTACTTTCTCTTCGCCGCGATTCACCACCCAAATCGTCCCCGACTTTTTCTGTCCGAACTCGTAGATCAGTCGGCAGAGTAACGGTAGATCTAATCCGGAGGTCGTGGGTTCGATTCCCACCGAGGCCAAAATATTTTTTTTCTTTACCTCGTGTGGTTCCCTGATTCCCTTTACTAGGGTTAACGCCCAGTGGGTTATTCATGGGTTCTATTAGCACTTTAATTTACACTTCAGAGTTAATTATCTGTTTCACCAATTAAGTTAGCGTAGTTGACATTTTGACGGTGATTTGATGGATCATGTGATTAAGCCTTCAAAAGGAACGTGGCATGCGCAAGTGAACCAGTCGTAGTTGAGGTTGAAGTTGCAGTTGTAGTTGAAGTAATCGCTGTAATCAGTCAAGAGCTGAAGTACAAAACTGTTGTGACAATTATATTGTATTAGAGAGAGACCATTGGAAATTAAAAAGTGAAACAGCCAAACAGAAGAGTGTTGGAGTGGTCAACTAATTCCCCCAATAGATTACTTCAACACTATATTCCATACGTAAAGGAAGATTACGATGGAGGCTAAATCAAGCACTAATTTTTCAGTGGCTGGAGTGTATTCCTTTTCTAAGTGATACAGTTTGATTCGCGGTGCCGTGTTCTGAATTCGTATCACTTACGTTTTACCGCGAACTTCAAATGTCAAACCCTTTTGACTTGTAAATAGGCGTTCTCTTTTGCTTCTCTCTTCCCACATTGCGACAAAAAAAGAATGTTTGATTCAAGATTAACTTAATTAGCGACTTGTGTCAGAAGATGCCGGGACGACGCATTGTCAAGAGCATTCGCTCCCAATGTGGCCTGGGACCAACCCGGCACTGATATGTGGTTCAAGTTTGTTTTGGTTCTTCTCCTTGTTCCCAGAATTTTTCTGCGGCTGTTCTGGTTTTCATTATCCACTTAAACCTAGGCAACATTTTTAAATTCAAATTGGATGTGGAATCTGAAGGCCACTGGCTTATCACAATTATGCGCTAACTGTTTATTTGTTTACACATAATCAGTTTATCCTTGATCACGGCTAGAAAATAAATATTAATGACTCAGTATATGTAGATTTTGCCACACTTTGCGCCGGCCGGTACTATGGGGATGACGGTGAGAGCGAGTGAGAGCGATAGGTAGGGATTTTTTGTTATTCTAAGATCGGTCTCACAGAGGATGGATAGTATTCGTCCGTGAAAATTTTTCTGTAAACAAGCGGGTCAGGCTGTATAGAATAAGCAATTGAAATTGTGTTAGGAGGTTTTGTCTGTTTTTTTTTGTTTTTTTTTTTTGTTAATGTTGTATTTTGCTTTCACGGTTATTCTCTCAAAGATTGGAAAATAATTCCATTCAGGTCTGATAGATGCCCCTTGGAAATTTGATGTCCTTAAAACTAGCATATTTGTCCAGACTCCTCGAAGCTTCGCTTCTCGGCAAATATTTGTTTTAAGAACCGTCAAATAAAAAATCTTTAATAATGCAATTTTCCGCAATCCGTGGAGCATATAGATTGGCGGAGCTCACACGTTTGGTTTTGTTGTGTAGACCTAATTGAGAACCTTCCACCGTCAAAAGGCTCTTTAATTTTATTCAAAACCGCTATCGCATCCCACAACATGTGCAGTTTTTTGTTTGAACTTTTTGGAATGGTATTAGATAGAACTGTATGAGCAACAAGCCTTGTATTCCAATCCTGCTTAGGTTTTGTCTATAACTCTTCAAATATTTTGTCCCGCACTTTTGTTCTTATCTGCAGATACCACAACTCCAAGTCTTGGAATACAGACGCTATGCCCTGGGTAGCTTTTATGCGGGATAATATTCTCTGATGCATTCTACTTCTTTAAAGTGTAGAGAGAGAGAGCAACAAGATAAAAAATACCATCATCTATCAGTTATTTCAATAAATTCTTTTTGCACCTATGTGGAACTGATTAGGGAAGGTACGTTTTTAATTGGGGGGGGGGGGTGGGCCGGGGCTTCGGAGGGGAGGGTCACTAGTAAATATTTTACAAATTGGGGAGGGTCAAACCTGTTTTATATGCAACCTGGAGAGGGTCATAGGATTTTTTGGCAAGGAAAAAATTACTCCATGTCGGTTAGTTGACTTTTATTCGTTAACAAACAGGCGAAGTGTACAGAAGCCTAAAACTTGCATATACTAGCAAAGCTACCAGTCAAAATTAATCTAAATTATTTTATACAGGTGTCAAAATATTATGTCAAAAAGCTTTTCTGATTTTTTCCCTTTGAAGGTGATCTTGTGATGGGAAAAGTACAAGGATAGCCCGTCCACCCTCAAGGACGACAGCTTATCGGAGTTGTACAGTCCAACCCAGTCAATGTCATTGGCGGGAGGGTCAGATGCTTTTGTTTAGGTATTTGTGAAGGGCCATGCATAAATCAAATCTGGGAAGAGGGAGGGCCACAACTTTTTTCGCAAAAAATTTCTGAAATACCCCGGCCCACCACCCCTCAATTAAAAACGTACCTTCCCTTAGCGAGCCCCGTTACCGAGAACGGAAATGGTGAATGGCTTCAAAATTCCAAAATTATTGACTTGTGATTTAAGTTAAATAGTTACAAGACGTCTTTTATTTATTGGTATGCCTTAAAATGGGCCCAACGTTAAATGTTGTATTTTTTAGGAAAAAATTAAAACATTCAGCTGCAAGTACTGTGTTATCTGCGAGTTTTTGCAAAATTTTCTGAACTGGTAACATTTAAAAATGCTAATCAAGAATCATCATATCGATGGAGAGCTTATATCCTCGGAGTAACTTTAAGTATTTTACACACTCTTTTAGAGAATAGTCAAGGGAGTTGCTGTGTCACGCTTGTTTGTTGTTTTTAAAGCTTTCAATTACTTGCGTGACCCCAAATTCAAATGAGTTTGAAACTCACGCAATAATTTGTCAGGCAACGCGAGGAAGTAACTGGGAACGAGTCCGTATCACATTGCGTACGCATTCCGGTTTATGTACCCTGAAATTCTGCTGCAGCGATTATTGTAAGTCCTGAGTTTCAACTCGCGTTTTCGGCGATTAGTAAACTAGCTGAGCTTTCAGAAGATTGATCAGTGCGTTATCGAAGATGTAAATTCCCGTATTCACGTGTGTTTGGTGCAAACTTTAGTTCTGATATGCTCAGTTGAAGTTCCTGCTTCACTCTCGACTTCTTCCGCTTCACTGAATTGATTCAGACGTTAGACACGTTTCGCGAGACAAGGTAAGTTAATCTTTGCTGATTGAAGGTCTAATGTCCATTGCAAAGCCAATTCTTTACTTCATCTTCAAAGTAACAAACCCGTCATGTTCGTTCGAATCGTAATTACAACTCAGCGGTTGAAACAAAGCTCAACTGAAATCACACAACTTTATATCATATCAGTTTTACTTTTGACTTGAGCTAAGTTATCAGTTGTCTACATAGAATTACGCAACAATTTATTGATTTCCGTTTGCATTGTGGTGGAATTTGAATTCTGTGTAATATTTGTGTGCGATTACTTTCTCTCAATCTCTAGCACAGGTAACCCAAGCTCATGTAGTTAATAATCACACATGAACTTCGTTGTAAGAGATAGTATGGAAAATGGGTAATAAAATTTTACTTTAAACTCACCTAAGTTGTTTTATTGTCATTTCTTATGATTCTACAATTTGCCAATTTTGAGCAATTTTAAGCAACAGAAGTATTTCTCACACAATCTCTTACAATGAAGTTCATGCACCATTATTAACTACACTCTGTATAGTTAATTAGGGTTGATCTCTTACAATGTATGTTGATTATGATGCTTACATATTGAGCTTGGGCTACCAGGGGTTTGTGGTATGTTAAACAGATGGCAGTCATTTAAGGAAAAATTATGGGATTGGCTGGGGGCAAACAAAGCTCATGTGACAGAACTTGACACAGAAGCTTTTGTTGTCATGTAATGGAGTGCGGAGAAGCAAGGTGTTTATGGTGATGTCAAGAAATTGGCAAACTATTTAAATGCGCGATTTGTTAATTGCTGGTTGATAAATACATCAATGCCTGGTAAATAAATCAACACTGTTCAGCCGCAAGAAGATTAGTTTTTCTTGAACTGGGAAGGTTTACACCCGCTTTCAGTGTTACGTGCATAGGCAACATCTGCAGGAGGCAGCGTGGCCGAGTGGTTAGAGCGCCGGATTTGAAATCCGTAGGTCGCGGGTTCAAATCCCGTTCTGACCGCTAGCTGATGTTGTTCTCGGAAGCCCCGTGTTCAACTTCTCGGCTACGCTTGTAAATAGCCAACTAGTCTGCCTCCCGCCAGTTGGGATTCTTAACCTAGTTATGTTTGTTTGAATTCTAATTTCTTAATGTTTGTTTGCATTGGTCCTGAAAAGCCCCGATGGGGAGTGGCCAATTACGTATACATACATACGTATACATCTTGGTTCATCTTTCGACATGCCATCTTTTGACATGCTATGTAACTGCTGTTTAACTGTGAAACAGGCAATTTTTCATAAAGTGGAAGAAATGACAACTAAATGATAATTACTGACCTGACATGGCTGAAGAAGTTTGTGAACATTGCAAGTTTCCAGATTCACAGGATAATTAAACGATTTGTGTGCAGTCGATCAGCCGCTCAATGGTGACTTCCGGTAGAATTATAGGCCATTAAAGCGTAAGTATTCGAACGATGGAAACATTAAAAAAAGTCGATTTATCTCTCACAGAATGACTTCTTGATACTTCTTCCTTAGTTTGATGACAAATAAATCCATATTTTATGACTAAAAGTCGAGTTCGACCATAAAAGAGTCCGTTGTGCTAAAATTTTGATTTCGGCCAGGTTACATAGCATGTTGAAAGATGGCATGTCGAAAGATAAACCAAGATGTGGCCTATGCACGTAACAAAGCAGGTGTAATAAAATATTCTTGAAGAAACAAAGATCAGCTGCTCATCAAGTTTTACCTGCTTGTGGAAATCACCCAAATCAGTTAAGATTGTTAAAAAATTTGGGCCTGTCTGAATTAAAACCTGTATGAAAATGATATATGTCACATCAAAAGAAAACTGCTTCTATGTATCTGTCAGACAAGGACTATGAATTAAAGTGGTACTGCAACCAAAAAAACAATTCTTTTTTTTTTTGGATTTCAAAACTATGTTAACTAAACACTAACTGACCCAAGTTTTAAGTTCTGATTTTAAAAAGGCACCTGTTTATTTTAACTGGAATTTTCTTATTTATTGGTCTGCCATTACTAACTTAAAAATCTTAAGAGAGCTGCCGGGTCGAGGAGAAAATGACGTCAAAGACTCACTAGTTTAAGAATGCAATGCGTGTGTACGCAGCTGAATTAATATGCAGCACGGGAGTTTCGGGCTTTCAGACTTTTAAATCTGTGTTTTACACAGATAATAAATTGCGTTTACAGGCTGAAATCTTAAGCTGGTGATTAAGTGATGTCATTTTCTCTAGATCCAACCCTCGGATGTCCTGTCGGTCAGTTTTGAACGTGAGTAATGGCGGACCGTGAAATCCAAAACTTACACTCAAAATAAACAGCCTTTGGATAAAACTCAAAGCTCAAAATTTTGCCAGTTAAGTGTTAAGCAAACACACTTTAAAAATCTGAAGAAAAAAAGGAAATGAAGGCTTCGGTAGAAAAAGGGCGTTAGGTTTTTTACTGAAAAGTGAACTTTGTCAAAAACGCTCCAAATTTCGCATGCAGTTTTGTTTCCGTGTGTCAAACAATGTTCTGCATGTTTTTTCCCTGAAGTTTGCTTCCTTTTTGAGATATTACGTATGCAAAAAAACACATTTTTCCAAGGGCATCCTCTGGGGACCTTTTGTTGAATGGAAAACAAAAGAAACCTTTTGTTTCGCTAAGCGATCAACTCACTATAATACCTTAAGCTCTTACTACTGCTTCGTTAGCACAAGCGGATGAGGCGCTGAACGGGCCAGATTCGAATTTGTTTTGCTGTGACGCCGGTTCGATACGAGGTCGCTCAATTTTTTTTTTCGCTCTGTTCCTTTTCTTTTTTCAAAAATGAAGATATCTATTTTAAAAAAAATGCGTATAGAGCGGGAATCTGGAGAGATTTTTTTATACAGGTTATTGTGACGTGAGACAACACGTGAATTTCGATCGAGCGTCAAAGCAAAGAGAAGTGATGCATGATGCAGTACAGCTCTTTCGACTAATATCTTAAGCATTGTTTTTAAGTACCTTGTAGCCTGCCTGGTGGTTGATAGGCATCATAAAGCCTTGATAAACCCGTAAGTCACCAGCACGTTTTAAAGAAGCAAAACGTGTTCTGTAACTTCCAATGCAACTGATATCAGCGGCAAGTCAGTTATCAGCGTTCGAAGTCAGGTCGATCCAGGCAGCAAAGTCCAAGAGCAGTTCTTGCCCAAGAATAAAACCCTGTCGTGAGTTGTGGCCCATTTGCCAAGCGTTGCTAGCTTCAAAGTTTGGAAAATGAGAACTGCTTTTAGACTTATAAAATTTTTCTTCCATCATCCTCCATGTTTACCCACGCACGAGGTGTGACAGAACCTTCCTGGCATGCATTTCGATCACGTTCGGCAAGACAAGCCAAGACAAGACAAGACAAGACTCCGTAAATCACAATAATATTTAACTAATTACAGAGTGTGTTTTTTTCCTTTTTTATTCCAACATAATAATGGCCAACAAGAAGCGATCGATTGATTCAAACATAGATCTGTGATCCAGGTTGCGTTGATTTTAATTCAAATCGGCATGATTTGTAGTGTTTTAAACTTCTGGGATCAGGGGCCATGCAGATGTAAGGAGAGAGACCTGTACGTTGCACAGAAGGGTTAATCTGTTAATCTGTCAGCCCTACATTTTTAAGCTTATACGTTGCAGGCAGTTAAAATGAAATAGAGATCGTTGCTGTGACGCTTTAAAGTGAAATCAACATTTTAACCTATTTAGGCCCGAAATCGCCGTTTTCGAGTTTACGTGCTGGGTGAAATGAACAGCTTGCTGGATTTGAAGTGAAATCAACATCCTTGCCGTCATGCCTTAACGTGAAATCGCGTAAAGTGAACATTTGGCTGTAATTTGAGTGAAATTAACGTCTTTGCGGTCGCGTGATAACGTGAAATCACAATTTTAACGGTTTTAAAAACCTGAAATCAACATTTTTTAAAGTTACATCTTGATTGTTTTCCTTGGCCTAACACTGCACTAACCCTAACGCGTCCTGACCTTAACTCTAACGTTATCCGAAGCGCTAACCCCAACAGTGAAGCGCTAGTGCTAACCCTAGGCAATAACCTTCACCCTTCAACGCTAACCCTAGTTTCAAGCGATAACACTAAACGTTAACTCTAAGCCTAACCTTGTTCCGTAACCCTAGTTTCAAGCGGTAACCCTATTTAGAGCGGTAACCCTAGTTTCAAGCCGTAGCCCTAAGCGTTAACTCTAAGCCTAACCTTGTTCCATAACCCTAGTTTTAAGCGGTAACCCTAGTTTCAAGCGGTAGCCCTAAGCGTTAACTCTAAGCCTAACCTTGTCCCGTAACCCTAGTTTCCAGCGGTAACCCTATTTCAAGCGGTAATCCTAGTTTCAAGCGGTAGCCCTAAGCGTTAACTCTAAGCCCAACCTTGTTCCGTAACCCTAACCCTTCAACGCTAGCCCTAGTTTCGAGCGGTAACCCTAACCCTAAGTAAATCCCTATAGGTTTTAAGTCCTTGCGGTGGCGTGATAATGTGAAATCAAAATTTTAAGTCTCTGTAAATGACCTGATATCAACATTGTCTAGCTTGCGCATTGCGTGAAATTAACATTTGGTTGTAAGTTGAGTGAAATCAACGTCTTTGCAGTCACACGTTAACGTGAAATAAAAGTTTTAACGGTTTTAACCTGACATCAACATTTTTTGAGGTTACACGTTGCAAAAGATCAATATTTTGCTGGATTTTAAGTGAAATTACCGTCTTTGTGGTCACGTGCTGACGTGACAACAAATACAGGGTTTTTTGCATACGTAATATCTCGAAAACGAAACAAACTTCAGCAAAAAAACATGCAGAACATTGTCTAACGCACCTAAACAAAACTGCATGCGAAATTTGGAGCGTTTTTGATAAATTTCATTTTTGAGTAAAAAGCCTAACGCCCTTTTTCCACCGAAGCCTTCAAATGATTTTTTGATCATACATGTAGTACACCACTTTAAGAATATTGTCATGACGTGAGCCACGTAAATCGTAGAACTGACGATTGTGTGTGAAGGGTAACCTCTGTACTATTTAAGAAGAAATTCACAGTAATAAAGCAAGAAACAAATCATTAAAAGTCAGTTGTGTAATCCAAAGCTGTTATTCTTCTGCTGTTCATAAGATTCCTGATCAGACAGCTTTACAACTGATATTGAGTTGTCAAGTTGATGATAACAAGGAAATTTACTAAAAAAGAACAATAAATACTGTGACTGTTATTATTTTATTCTTGATCAATTAACTAAGAGCAACTATTTTACATTGCAAGCTGCTTTGAGTTATTTGAAAAACTGCATCAGGTCATTTTGTTTTAGTTTATTCATGGATATTGAAGAATTTTAGCTACATGTAGACTACACTGTCAAGTCTAAGAGAAAAATAATAATGAACTTGGCTGTGAGTCTTTGACTTTCACTCATACATTTGTAGAAGCTGGACCTTTTCCATTCTTGTCATGAATTATTTTATGATCCATGTAAGTCATGGTTCTCATTAAGAGGCTTTATGTTAATTAAAGTGTAGAGAAGCCATTGGTACTACATGTACATGTAAATGTCTACATGTATCACCTTTAAAATGTAAACTGATTGTTGTTATTCACTCCAAGGAAATAATTATTAGTAAAAGCTCGGTTACTTCTTTTCTATCAGACTGTAGTCAATGAGTTTTGTTTATATGTACTTCGTTTGTAGGGAAATCTCTAAGCGCTCCAGTTTGGTACAATGTCAGCAGCTGAAAATAAAAGGTATAGCAGTTCAAACCAGGAATCCCAATCCAAGATCCAAGGTAATATTTATAAAGTATTTTTAGACAGATAGAGTGCAACTTGAACCCAGTGCAAAACAGTCAGCTGAACATCTTGATTACTTTTATACAAGATAACAATAAATTATCAATATAATAAAGGACTGTGCCTTAATATACAATACTTGTAAATACTGAATTATATTATTGTCAGTGTGTATCCATTCTGCACACCATACAAGGCGTCACTACATGTCGGGTGTGGACAAAACCTGGGCCCGGGCCCATGGGCTATCCCATGGGCTACCCTATGGGCTACCTTATTTTGATGATTTTATAATTTCCCAATAATTTTATCAATACGATTTTTTTAATTATTTGTATTGTATTCATATCGGTGTAAAATGTTCGGCAACTTGAACTTTTTGTCGCTTTTGTCGCCACTCTACAAAACCTTGAAGGGAAGCATAGTTGGTAGCGCATACGGGAATTTTGTCTTTCGATCTAAGTTTTGACAATCTGAATAAATGATAGGAAATCAATAGAAGAATTTAAAACATATTGAACATATTTATGGGGAAACTCTTCAGGCAAAATTTTCTATACGTGTTTGTTCGAAGAACTATTTAATCGGCAGAAAGCCAGTTCAAAACCAGTTCTATTTTCATGGCGACCGTTTTCAATGCTTCCATTTTCCCTTTTTTATCCCTGAAAGTTCTGTTTTTTCACCTGGATGTCTACTTGACTCACCACAGAAAAAAACTGACTCATATTTTTGCCAATTCGGCAAGTGCGATCGAACTGAGTGTGTGATTTCTTTCGTGGCAATTACTACAGTATTGACCGGTATTTCCATGCATGGAAGCTGCATCTCTTATCTTGGCACAGGTTTCTTCAAGTTCTTTACTTTATTTAGTGCTTTTAGTTGAGAAATAATGTTCAATTAGGACTAGTCTTGAGAGTAGTCTTTTGTGGAAAATGGAGATCTTCTACCAGATACAATTGTTTTGGTGGGTTGTGCCCGTTAATAGTTTCACAGCAGTTAAATTCTTCTAAGTGAAGAATGATCATCGCAGTTAATTTTCCAATTTAAGGAATTGGAAAGAAGAAGCCTGAAAAAAAAAATCAGGGCTTCAATGGGATTCGAACCCGTGACCTCCGCGATACCGGTCGATGCTCTACCAACTGAGCTATGAAGCCACACATTGGGAGCAAGGTCAATTTGTTGAGTTCATATCTCCCGTGAGGAGTGATATGGCGCGAAGTATATATGAAATAATTCATATGTGAACTGCGGTGGTAGATCAAAGTGAAGAATGATCATCGCAGTTAATTTTCCAATTTAAGCAATTGGAAAGAAGCCTTTCCTATCATTTATTCAGATTGTCAAAACTGCGATCAAAAGACAAAATTCCCGTACGCGCTACCAACTATGCTTCCCTTCAAGGTTTTGTAGAGTGGCGACAAAAGCAACAAAAAGGTCAAGTTGCCGAACATTTTATACTGATATAAGATAAGATAAGAACTTTATTAACGTCTCGAAATCTCTAGCGTACAACGTGCGCTAATTGGGGACACCTAAATTACCTAGTGCTAAAATTACTTTAAAAACTACAAGATGTGAAATTTATATGTATGAATACAATACAAATAATTAAAAAAATAGGTCCGCGATGCGTACATGTGTGGCTTACGATTTTTAACATATAGTTGGAATCCTGTAGTTTTTCCTGTATGTAGATTCGGTTACAATAAAATTGATTCACGTACACGATTAGTAGATGTTTCCCTAACATTGAATTTTAAAGAAAATGTTAAAATGGGTACCGATATTAAATGCATATTAGTGCATCTCAAGACAGTAACACCATAGTTTTTGCACTGTTTGCAAGGTATTATTTTGTTTTGTTGAATTTATTATAACACATCCAACAGTGATTGTACCTGTCAAGTAGCAGTATTTTAATTCTTCGAAACAGTTGAATTAAAAAAAATGCGCAAAGTGTCTGTGAGCCACTCAACTTGGAAAACAAATAAACAATATATAGATTTAGGTCACCCTAAAAGCGGAGGTCCTGTAGCCCGATAAGGCTAACCCAGGATAAGGTTGAATTTTGATTTGAGTTTTGTAACTTTGTGGCATGAGGTTTTCGGTATCATTGGCGTTCTATTTTAAGCTTAATAATCACAAAACCGATACACAAAACAAAAGCTGCAAAAAACATTTGAATAGGAGAAACAGTTATCATTTGATTTATTTTTAAAACTGGATTAGAGTTAACAGGCTTCCGAACAACCCAGCTCTGTTTTAAACAATTTTACCTGACATGAGCCCGCGATCTAGTCGAAAACCAGCACGTTGTCAGCGGTCAACTTTAATAAAACACGTGACCTCGACGAGCTATAAACTTTAGCCCGCGATATGGCCACGTGGTACTGGTCAGCTGAAAACTTGATTTGACAGGTGTCAATTGATCATGAGAAATAGCACACAAACTGCAGTTACAAACATGACAATAAATTATAAACGCGTGTTGGAAAACAAAATTATTTAACTTTAACTTGACGTTTCGTATGTTTTTACATACATCTTCAGAAGTGACCGTTAATACAAGTAGCAACTAAGTTTAAATTTGAGATATTAAGTAACTATTAACAATAACAATGGCAAAAGCTGAGAAAAAAAATTGCATACAAAAGATGCAAACTACAGTGTATATAAAGCTTTTCGCTGCTGACATTATCGTTTAGGGTTGGTTTGAGTTCTTGAATTAGAAGAGTGTTATGAGGTACAGTACTTAAAGATATATTATGAATGCCGTCTCTAATGAGAAACGTTGTCCTACTTCAATGGCTTTTCAACATCAGGCTGACTGGTACACAAATTTCCCACGGTTTAAAGGTGCACAACTTGATCACGTGCGAGTCCAAAGTTCAAGGTGTTGTTTCCCTAGGGCGTCATTGAGTTTTGTTCGGCCTAGGGCGTCATTGAGTTTTGCTTCTACTCTGGTGGTAAATATTCAACTTAACAGTCGTCGATCGCCGTCGCCAGGTAGGAAAGTATTTGTGTAATTTACAGAAAAATATGCTGCTCCTGATCAAATCAAACTCAAAATGCTCGAGTTAAGCATTAGAAGACGCCAAAGCAACTTTAGTACTGTCTATATTTTTAGTTAGCTGCAAAGAAAAAGACTGTTATCGTGATTTTTCGATAGGACAGGTTGGTTTTGGCAGCCGCTCAATTTTGCGAGTGCGGCCAGTGTATGCAATGGCGTCAAGAGAATCTTTTTTTTTTCGGAGCTTTTTCTCGACCTCAATGTTCCCCGAGGCTTCGCCTCGGGGAACATTGAGGGTCTCGGGGAAACAAAACTCACTGTTTCCCTTGTGGCCAGTCATTAAGTGCTTATTAATAGTTTTACCCACTGATATTGATGTACGTAGCTTAGTGCACATGATAAGTGATTTATACTTGCCAAGCGAAATATTGGGAGTTCAAAACATTTTGTTATACCTCCCAACTCAAATACGTTTCCTGATTGGAGGAGAATGTGTCACGTGCCATTGGTCAAAACTCAATGACGCCCTAGGGCGAACAAAACTCAATGACGCCCTAGGGAAACAACACCTTGAACTTTGGACTCGCACGTGATCAAGTTGTGCACCTTTAAACCGCGGGAAATTTGTGTACCAGTCGGCCTGATGTTGAAAAGCCATTGAAGTAGGACAACGTTTCTCATTAGAGACGGCATTCATTATTCAAGAAAAGGGACTTATAGTCGCAAAAACATATCGTGCAGATTAACAAAAGGGAAAATATGAACGTTTTGTGTCTCCAAGCTTTTGGTTTGGCGCCAAAAATGGGTTGCCCACGTTCGTCAACTCGCTCGTCGATCGCCGTCGCCAGGTAGGAAAGTATTTGTGTAATTTACAACAAAATATGCTGCTCCTGATCAAATCAAACTCAAAATGCTCGAGTAAAGCATTAGAAGACGCCAAAGCAACTTTAGTACTGTCTATATTTTTTGTTAGCTGCAAAGAAAAAGACTGTTATCGTGATTTTTCGATAGGACAGGTTGGTTTTGGCAGCCGCTCAATTTTGCGAGTGTGGCCAGTGTATGCAATGGCGTCAAGCGAATCATTTTTTTTCGGACTTTTTCTATATTTGAGTCGGGAGGTATAACAAAACACTTAATGACTGGCCCCTCGGGAAACAGTGAGTTTTGTTTCCCCTCGACCTCAATGTTCCCCATTGAGGGTCTCGGGGAAACAAAACGCACTGTTTCCCTTGTGGCCAGTCATTAAGTGCTTAATGGTCAATTCCAGGAGCTGATTATTTCTCCTTTTCTTTTTCATTGTTTTTTTTTTCTTTTTTCTGTTAGAAACCAGTAAGTTAAGGGTACTGTTTGTTTTTTCGTTTCTTGTTTTAAAATAATGGTCTGTAGCCTTGAATCATTGCTTTGTATCAACTGCTTTAAAATCATAATATTAGGGGTGGCGAATGGTAAAATCCGAGACTCGCTGAGACGCCGAGATCCTTGTTTGAAAATCCGAGACCGAGACTTGAAAGTTTTAACAAAATCCGAGCCCGAGACTCTGTACGAAGAGAACCGAGCCCGAGCCGGTTTCGAAAACTGTTTGCAGCGAGACATGAGCTACACGATATTCTAAGATAAATAAATGTAAGATCGATAAGTCAAGAGTTCCAAAATGTTACGCCATGACGACTAATCTTCGACTTAAAAACCTGACTTGTCGGCCTACATTTTCGAAAGACTGCTATCGTACATTTTTAATAAAATAAACAATTTTATCATAGTTTCAGTGATCAAAACCGTTGGCCAAAAAACAAAAATCTAAGACTAGAAGACCTCACGGCCAAAAATTCGAGAATCCGAGACGCAAAGAAACACAAGAAAACGAGATTTCGAGACTCATTCAAAACGCCTCCGAGATTTCGAGATTGGAACAAAAATTTCCGAGACCGTAAATTTAGCGGGTACCATTCGCCACCCCTAATATTACGGTGCAGTCGCCCAGTGCCAATAAGTACTAATTCGTTCCAACGGCAAAAAGGTTTTCGCCTAGCCTGTTTATGGTTCCGAAAGCTGTGATTTTTCACGGTTGCGTGGTGCTAATAACTACTAATTCGCTTCGACGAATGGCTAACGCTCGAAAGGTCAGTTTTCGAATCTCTTTTCGGTGGCCAATTCACATTATCGACTCATTATCAACTCAGTTTATAAAACCAAACTATCCTGTTATACTTCCCACCGACGCAGCCAACACAGCCCCACAGTTATTTTTAGAAACCTACCCACTCCCCTCCCCCCCAAATAAGTATAGCTTGCATATACAAGTACTTGGGTTGTTTTCTTCTTTCGGTTCACCTATGACGATGTTCTTATTACATTGCTTCAGATCATAAACTTAGCAATCCTGGTAATTTAGTCTATTTAAAATTTTTACTATGCTACTCATATAGAAAACAGGAGAAACAACAAACAGTATTGCCATTGTTTCTCCATGAAATAAACACCTTGTTACCTTTAAGGACATTTCGCAACGCTAAGTGCTTCACGGGAAATATATAAATTATATTAGCTGTTATCAGCAGTTCCTTTGAGTTGCCTTCCGTTTGCACAAGTTTATCCGATACCAAACCCTTGACCTATCGCGCGTGCGACATGCTTGTCGACCTAAACTTGTATGTACAGACCATACGAGTTTCCTCGTCAGCGCAAATTTATGCGGTACTGGATAAACCACTATGCAACCGTAAAAAACAAAACAGCACAACCTGTACCGAAGATTCAACCAGTGTTAAGAGCGTAAAACCTCTTCCACAATCTACACTTATAACACAAGTTGGGTCTGTGTCTGCTGGCTTGTGCAGGAGAACTAACTCGTGATACGATCACCTGAAAAAAATTACTCAAACCCAAGCTTACAATTAAGACTACTAGTTCGCTAAATAAAGTCTTACTTACTTACTTACTTACTTACTTACTTACTTACTTACTAGACCACATGACAGGCGCTAGACTCTTGCAGACAAAGTAAGTACTTCACCAGAAATGAATAACCTTAGCTGTTATCAATGCTTTTGGAACAGTTCCTTTGAGTTGCCTGTATCCGATACCGAACCCTTGACCTATCGCATGTGGGACGTGCTTGTCGCGTCGACCTAAACTTGTATGTACAAACCATATGAACCCAAGCTTACAACCAAGACTCCTAATTCGCCATAGACACTAGACCATGTGACAGGCACTTGACTCTCGCAGACAAATAAATAAATAAATAAATCAGGTGATGGCATAGCGTGGCTTTACACTTCGCGTAAGCCACACAAAAATCGTATTGATAAAATTATTGTGAAATTAATTATAAAATCATCAAAATAAGGTAGCCCATTGGGTAGCCCATGGGCCCGGGCCCAGGTTTTGTCCACACCCCTACATGTCAGGTGTGTGTTAAGGTCTGAAACTGACACAAATTGACTACACTACTAAGTGCGTGACTAATGAAGTAAAATTTGCATACTGTGATCAAATTAAGTTAAATGAACCAGTGTGTTAGAACTGAAACCAGGAATACCAGGAATACTAACCACTTACTGTTGATGGCTTTCAACTGTAAACATTGTACTTATGCAAAACAAGTGCAAGAGATGCAATTGTTTGACTTACTGGAGAGGTAACAAGAAGTAATGTACATGTACATGTAATGGGCAGCACTAATTAAAAGCTTTTGAAGAAAAGATAAAATCCAAATTACTTGAATGTTTGACAGGTGATCATGACCAGCTTATTAAACGCATGATTAGTTTCTGGTTGCGAGGATTTAAGCTACATTAGACTGTATTTTGGCTAAACTAGCGGGGAGCTGTCAGGGACACTAAATAAGTGCTGTTGCAATGATTTAGTTCTCATGAAAAACATACTAGAAGTTTTTATGTTCATTACCATTTACCATGTAGTTCAACGATCTTTTTAATGAAGGAAAATCTGTGAGGAATACTGCCTTTTTCTTACTTTTCAAAAACATGCTGACACCAGCATTTATGTCTGAGATTCAATGCTTCTTAGTTACCTGTATCTTGGAAAAAAATGCATGGTTACTAACCATTTCCTTTGTGGATTCCAACAGCCCTTGCTAATACATGTACATGTATTATGTACTTTTCCATGTGGGCGTAATCTGGTAAAAAAGACCTTGGTATTAATCCAATTACTTTCTTTCAGTCCTTACACCAATTCTGGAAAGAAAAAATGGGGGAAAAGGATTAAACAAGCAGAAAATTTAATTTTATTCAAAAAGATATCAGTATATATGAATGCTGAAGCTTGTTTGATGCAATGGTATTGAGTAGCTTTATCGTTTCATGTTTCACTGAAAGAATAGATGATGTTTTTATCGCTTTGATTATTTAAGATATTAAAATCCCATCATTGGTTAACTGCAAGTTTCTCCTCTTTCAGATACAGATGCTGTTAAAAAAGGCAAACCCAGTGACCTTGAACTAGATGATTTGGCATTACAGATTGGTGCAGTGTGGAAGAAACTCGGAATTCGCCTTGGCATTTCTAATGATGTAGTGGAAGGAATTAGTACTTATTGGCACTGGGCGACTGCACCATAATATTAGGGGTCTCGGAAATTTTGGTTCCAATCTCGAAATCTCGGAGGCGTTTTGAATAAGTCTCGAAATCTCGTTTTCTTGTGTTTCTTTGCGTCTCGGATTCTCGAATTTTTGGCCGTGAGGTCTTCTAGTCTTAGATTTTTGTTTTTTGGCCAACGGTTTTGATCACTGAAACTATGATAAAATTGTTTATTTTATTAAAAATGTACGATAGCAGTCTTTCGAAAATGTAGGCCCGACAAGCCAGGTTTTTAAGTCGAA
>JAHPZR010002874.1:25000-37500 GCA_019787425.1 Platygyra sinensis
GTAAAAGTCATCACAGTCCCAGCAGCTAGCCTTGTAAACAACCTTAGACTTGAGAGAGCGGTTAAGCCTGTCCTTGTAGGGGAATAAAGACTTAATGCGGTGAGTGTTACGAAAAATTATTTTTAGGTTAATACAACCATAGAACTTGTAGATACAAGATTTAAGTTGTTTTGTTATTATTTTACTCTGAAGACCCAGGTAAGGTAAAACGATGTAAACATCTCGTTTGGGTACCGTAGTGATAGGATCTTTAGGTTTGTTTCGGTTTCTTGCCACTACATCGTTCATGTTGTAAGTTATAACACCCCGGGGGTAGCCATTGCGTGACAAAAGATTCTTAAGATCATTAAGGGCAGATTGCAATAAAGAGGTCGAGGAACAGATGCGGAGACAGCGATAAGTGAGTGTTCGGATGAGATTAATCTTGTACTTTCGAGGTGTGAATGAGTCCCATTTAGTGTAAAGACCAGTGAAAGTTTTCTTGCGGTAAATGGGTGTTGAGAAGGAGTTGTTCTCATGGCGTTTGACTGAAACATCAAGGAAAGGAATTTCGTAGTTGTTTTCAAATTCAACGGTAAATTGAATGTTGTTATGCCGGCTGTTTAGATAATGAAGAAAATTGATAGCCGTGTCTTTGTTGCGAGATAAGGTAAACGTATCATCGACGTATCTAAACCAAACAGAAGGACGATCGCTGCTATTCATAACCCACTTCTCCTCGAAATGGCACATGAAGATATTTGCTAAAACCGGACCTAAAGGAGAGCCCATGGCAACTCCGTCAACCTGATCATAGTAATGGCCATCAAACACAAAATGGCTTCTCTTGGTGGCAAAAATAAGTAGATCTTTCAAGACAGCGCGAGGTAACTTGGGTGGATTAGGCAAGGCATACAATTTGTCAAGGGTTATCTGAATTGTCTCATCAAGCGGAACATTGGTGAACAACGAACTGACATCAAAGGAGCACATGAATTCATTGTTGTGATTGTATGACTTGGCTCATTCAGCAAAACTAAAAGAGTCTTTTACTGTAAACTGGTTGGTGAAGAATGCGTACGAGATAAGAAGCAAGGTTGTAGTTGTAAGTGGTAACAGAGGAAACAATAGGACGAAAAGGGCAACCAGACTTGTGAATAAGCAAAAACCATTCTTTTATTAGCCTGCGTCGCAGACAGACGGACTATACCGAGGATTTCGTGACACGTCCGGCTGCAACGCAGGCTACATTTTTTAAGCCTTGCTTTCAACCAGCCCTATTGCCATGGCAACAGCACACACCCTAGCCAAAATGCGAGACTAAATACTTCTGTGGTTAACCTTGGCTCTTGCAAAAAACGGGAGCCAAAACATAAATAGTTTTAGAGTAATGGTGTATTAGGCATGGGCACTTAATAACTGTCTTCGGCCACCTTAACCCGCGCAGCGGATTTTCAAGTAGAGGACTAATGCGAACGCGTTGGCGTGAGCCAACTGGGAGGGTCCAGGGGCTTGCTGCCCGGGAAAAATTTGAAATTAAAGACTTCTGAAATGGCTAGAAATGGATCTAAAACTGCCAAAAGCGAAGTTGATTTTTAATTCTTGTAAAACAACGAATAACAGACTGGTCGTCACTTTTGACCAAATTTAAATGAATAGACTAACTTCTAATCTAAACGCAACAGACGCAACGGATGCACCCGGACATTTTCAAGTCCGATTCTTTGAAGGTGCCAAAGTTGCTTTTTCGATTTTTATTGAGAGCTGCAAACTCATTGGCAACTTCTATAAGACAAAGTTTTTCTTTTCTCTGTTTGTGGGTATTAAGTATTGTCAGATTGCTAAATCTTGTTTGTGTCATCACGTTTTCAGTCTCCGAGCAGAAGAAGAGGATCTCTCGCCTGATGCACTGGTTGCTGGATTCACAAGAAGAAGTTTGCATATGGTTATGATTTCACTTATCATACACTTTTTGGTTTCAGAAAGCTGCTTGATCCTGGCTTAAGTGTCATCTAAACAGGTAAATTCTCCGTCCTTCATCAACACCTTAAAGATTTCCAGCAGAACATTCAATGTTCTAACAACAACATCCTCTCCGTAATTTGTTCCAAGAAAATGCAACTCCGTCCAATAAACCTGGAAATTAAGGCACTTAACTAAAAGAGACTCCACCTTTGCATACACGTCGAAACTTGCTTGGTTAAAACGGTTATCAATTGCGTTGGCCATTAGGTCAATCGCCTCAAAGTATATGCGTCTGTAATGTTCCTGTGGTGCTGTTGAATACGATGGGGTCACCTCGCAGCTCTTACAAGGTCTCACCTGATTGGAGACCACCCTTGAGGTTTAACAAAAGAACAAACAACAGAAACAATGGACCCTAGCCCTAAAACAAAAAGGCTGCGACCCTATCCTCGCCAATGAAACTTTATAGCTTGTAGGAGCTGCGAGGCTACCGATACGATGGGTGCCCTGTTCCAATTTCAAACCTACTGGGTGCTCGTTTTTTACCTAGGTAAGACTGGTTCCGAGATAGAAGGATGCTTTTGACTCTTGGTTAGAGTTGCGCCATAGAATGATTTGAAGCACTGTCTCGTTATTCCGCATCTTCTTCACGACGTCCTGTTTTATAAGATTGGCAACTCGTTGTCCACTAACAGCTGGCATCTTTGTCTTTTGTAATGTTTTGGATAGGTTATCTGTTTGCGAGAACAGCCGCACACCCAAATGTAGCCCAAAGAAGAAGTCAAAAGTATTCATTTGGGCTTGACATCCAATAATCCTGCCACGTACATCTGCCTGTAGCTTTTGGTCAAGACAAACGATCCACTCCTGAAGAAGAGCTGAGTTATTATCTATGATGCGATGAAAGCAACTTGCTCACACTGTCCATCTTGTAGGACAAAGGCTTATGACACCTCCGGTTGCAGGTTGTTCATCAAGGTTTTTCCTTTCTGTCTCCCAATAGACGTTCCCGTTTTGGAGAAAATTTTATGAGGGTTACGGCTTCTTTTGCTGTGTCCATTGTATTTGGGAGCAACTTACAGTTTCTAGCTGTGTCCTTTACGCTCAAACTTAATGAATGTCCATGACAGTGAGTGGAATGAGCCTTGGAATGAACGTCCTGGATTCTCTTAGCTACGCCAGTTTTGTGTCCAAGCATGTTACTTGCGCTGTCGTAACACTGTCCTCTAAAGTAAGCTGATGTAAATAGTAGCTTTAGTAACACATCTTTAATCACTGACACTATCGTTTCCGCTCCTGTATCAGGTATGTTAAAAAAAAAGCAAGAAAATCTTCAGAGACCTCCAGGTGTTTATCAATCCACCGGATACATATTGTTAACTGTTCTGTGTTACTTATATCCGTGTCTTCGTCAGCGATAAGTGCGAAAAATCCACCACGGATATATGTTACTAAATTGCGGATGACATTATTTGCCATGATAGAACTTGAATCATTTCGTTTTGAATCTCGTTTGAAGTGTACTTATCTTCCTTCTTCTCTAACCATTTTAACAAGACAGGTTGATCCTTCCCTCTTAGTTTGAGCAGCTGAGTAAAGTTAGATTCTTCTTCGGTGTCTCCTTGCATCGGCATTGCTTGTCGAGCAAGGTACTGCAAACATTCTATAATTTTGAGCAGACAGAACCGGTTAATCCCATTTTTTTTTGGCTGCATCGTTGGACATTTGGATGATACTTCCGCAACTATTAGGAATGCTTATTTGAAACTCCATGGCCAGCTTGTGACACTAAGAAAGTTGATGTTCCTTGAATTAGTACCAAATCCTTCTTCCAGTTGGAAAATCCGTGCGAAATGAAAACCCATTCTTTATTTCTAGCAGCGCGCAGATTCAATTTTTCATTCTGTTGGACGCAACTGAAACGCACCAGAGAGTCGCTTTGCTTATTATAATGAAGCCAGGGAAAGTCAGTGAACCATTTTGCTTGAAATGAGCGATTCTGTTTGCCAAACGTTTTCTTGGAAAAAGTGAAGTTTGTTGGTTGAAACGGTTCTGTTATATGGAGATGAATGTCTATTGAAGACTGACTCGGTGATGCGGAATCTTCTGCCTCTAGTGGCTGGGTTGGGACCGTGGGGTTATGTGGTTGTTCAGCAGTGGATTTCCTAGCTTGAATATCAGTTAATTTATCTGCAATTGGTTGGCAAGATTTTTTGCACGTATGCAGGTTCTAATAAAAAGACTTCAACTAAACAAAAATAATGATCATATATATGACATGTGATGCAGAGACATAGTAGTAGGCCTTCATTTCACCATAAGTTAAATAAAGCATCGAAAGCCAAAACTAACCTTCAAAAGAGTGCCGTTCAGTTTTGGAAAAAAGGTCGGAAATTTTCGGCCTTATCTTCTTGACAAGACCAGTACCTTGTGAGGAGCCAGCTTCCTTGTTCATGTTACCATAAATCATATGCGCTTCTTTGTTCGTTATAAGAGCAGGGTTGAATGATCCAGGATGACCATAGCTTTACATAATTCTCCGTTTAAGATAGTTACTGCGATAAACAGCTCTGATAAAAAAACAAAACAAAAGAAACTACGTTTTGCAAAACCCCATTCAAACTTATCCAGTGATGAAATTTCATCATCGTACTCAACTAAACCAATGGCGTCGAAAAACACCGATCCAAAGAGGAGTGAAAGTAGAAACAAGAGTTTAAATACCATTATTACGCAGGCGAAAATCTAATCGTCTGTTCAGGAACAAACCCAACGACGAACTGCCTCATCTGGCCGTGTCTGTACGAGAAAACACTGGAAAAACTAAATTGGATCGAAATGGACAAATCAGAATAAGGCTGCGTTTCCTAAGAGGTTCGCATATTTGAAATAAAATAATGTAATTTATTATCCAACAACTGCACCTCGTAGAGTACAGATGACGCCCAAAACGAGTACAAATATCACGCGGTATTTGTACTGCAGAGGACCAGTTAGACAGGTTTGTTTTTGCTGTTGACCAATCAGTTAGCTGGATTTCCCGCGCCAATTACGTTCCGCTTCACATACGTCTGTCACGCATTCCCCGTAAATAAATATCCGCAAAATTCGCCGGCACGGACATAAAATTTGGCGTGTTGAATAATAAATCTCTTATTAGACGTTTTGTTGTGTAGTATCCTAGAACTTTTACTCGTTGTTTGTATTTTTACTCGCCCTACGGGCTCGTCAAAATACGGCACAACTCGTAAAAATACTCAGCGATACTACATCTAATAAGATATAACTACTTTGTTTTGTAAAAGATAGACCTGGTTTACTAAAGTAAAAAAAGTAGTGATTTAATCAGCCAAAAAAAAAGGGGGGGTCCCTGCAGTCGGGAAGATTAATCCACAGAATAGCGCAACTGTAACTGAAGGTACGCTCTTGGTTTTGGGAGCAACTGCGTTTTCTTCGAGTTGCGAACATCGTAATTCGGTGTTCTTGGGACAAACAAATTACTGAGATAAGCTGGGCGAGATTACTAATGCACTTGTACATTAAATTAGCTTTTTGTTCAGCCCTTCTAACCGATTAATTGTCCTAACCAAGCGAAATAAGAAGAAATCTAGGGCTAATCATTCATAGCTAGATTTAGTGATAACTCTGATAGCACTACAGTGGAACCTCGATTTAGCGAACCTCTAGTTAACGAAGCCCTCGATATAACGAACGATATTCTACGTCCCGGCCAAAGTTACAGTAAAATGTATGGAATAGAACCTCGATATAACGAACCCCGATATAACGAATTCTTCGATATAACGAGCATAATCCGGAGGCCCAAACGTAAAATCTACCTCGATATAACGAATAACAATGTCAACACGCGACAGAAGATAAACGCTGAACAGATTAACAGTCAACAAATCCTTCAATCCTTATCGTAAAGAGGCAGCAACCTTTCAGTCGACGGCTTATTATATGTCATAGACATCGGCACTAAAGTATTTCCACAGAAGTCACCTGTGTTACAAATCAATCATTAACTATGACCTCGATATAACGAACATTTTGGTCGTTTTCCTTCAAATTCGTTATATCGAGGTTTTCGATATAACCAACTGTAGCAGCTTCACAGGAGAAGAAAACACACGAGACTCCAAGAACACAACAATTCTATTAACAAGATGGCGGACTCTACAAAGCACATGGTTGCCAAGGTCACGTGACATAAACGTCACTACTACGACACTACATCTCCCCCTCACTTAATACAAAACTCCCTATCATGCAGACAGCTAATGTCCAAATAATCAATGTCCAATGTCTAGAAAGAACTAACAAATAAATTGACATAGAGTCCTCTACATAGATCAGCATCTGCACAAAAAGACACAAAGTCACTCATCCATGCTGGAGGGCGCCTAACACGAGTGGGCCTTGAAGGATGGGGACTTGCACTCTATTCAGGAGATAGGGTAGGGTGCTTATCAATATTGGTTGGCGGGATCAAAGAAGTTGCTTCCGAGTGCTTCCCAGTGGGCATGTCCTCTGCTTCGTCTCCTCCATCGACTTCAGTGGCTTCAGTGCAAGGGTCTGGTTGAAGAAACTTTTTCATGTGGCTCGCGTTGCGCAGCTTCGTGTTTCCTTCCTGATCTTCTATAAGGACAGCATTGCCCTTCTTTTCGACCACTATGTATGGTTCTGGTTCAAAGTTGGGAGACAGTTTGTTGTCACGGCTCTTGTTGAGCAGGATGCGATCTCCTTCAGCAATATCACTGTATTGTGCTGACCGCTTGCTGTCTGCATACTCTTTCTGTCGAAGTTTCCCCCGTGCGTCTTTTTCCCGAAGAAGCTGCTGCCAGTGAGCCTCGGTGATTCTCTCACTTGAAATGGTTACTTTTGGAAGTTTATCATTGAGGCGTCGACCCATCAGGAGCTCGCCTGGGGACAATCCAGTCACTGTGTGAGGTGTGGTTCTGTACTGGAAGAGGAAATTTTGTAATGCCTTTTTCCAGTCTTTACCTTCTAAACTGGCGATTCTTATTATCTTCAGTAAAGTCTTGTTACAGCGTTCAACTTCACCATTACTCTGCGGCCAGTAGGGTATTCCTTTTAGGTGGACTATCCCTAGGTAATTTAGAAAGCCTTCAAACTTTGCAGAGGAGAATGGCGGGCCATTATCACTGCGGACACTTTCAGGTATGCCATGTGTTTGAAAGATACCCTCCATGGCTCTTGTGACGTGTGATGCATCTGTCTTCTTTAACAAGATAACTTCGGGCCAGCGCGAGTAGTTGTCTACTACTACAAGCAGCTGGTTTCCGCCGGGAATCTCCAATAGGTCAACGGCAATGTCGCCCCATGGAACTTCAAGTAGTGTTGTTGACCTGATAGGTTCAGTCTTACTTCTAGGGCCGACTAGCTGGCAAGAATGACAGGATTTTACAAAATTTTCAACCTGCTTGTCCATGTTAGGCTACCACACCTTTTCTCTGAGACGGGCCTTTGTGCGTGTCATACCCTGGTGACCCTCATGTGCAAGTGCAATAGTATTCTTCCAGAGGCTTTCTGGCATGACAATACGATTACCTCTGCGGACAAGTTGGCCAAGAACCCACAGTTCTTCTGACAAAGCTTTGTACATTGTGCCTGATAAGCGACTCCAGTCTCCTGATGTAACAGCCTGACGCATTAACTGTAATGTGGGGTCTTTTGCAGATGCTTGCTCAACTTGTTGGGGTGTGTGTGCTGCTGGTACGGCTTCACTAGCTATGCTGCAGGCATATTCTGCATGTGCTCTCACGGGCATCATGCTCCTGAGCTGGACCTACTGGGAGCCGGCTTAGAGCATCTGCAGAGTTCTCTTTCCCTGAAATGTGTGTCACTACGTAACGAAATTGCTGGAGGTATAACAACCATCTTTCAATGCGTGCCCATGGGGGTGTGCTCTTGACTTCCAGGACGTTTACCAGCGGTTTGTGGTCTGTGCGGAGTTCAAACTCGATTCCGTACAGGTAAAGGTAGAATTTCTGACAGGCCCACCGGACGGCTAGTGCCTCCCTTTCAAATTGGGAGTATCTCTTCTCCACGTTACTAAGCTTGCGGCTGGCATAGTACACTGGTCTGTATGAGCCATCCTCTTGTTGTTGTTCTAGGACTGCTCCAAGACCAACGGGCGATGCATCTGTTACAAGGCGGGTCTTAGCATCTTTGGCGAAGTAGGCCATGACTAGGGCGTTTGTTAGCAACTTCTTAATTTGTTCAAAAGCTTCTTCTTCCTTGGTACCCCACTTCCATGCAGAATTTGCGGGTACATGTTAGGTCCCACAAGGCGCTTGATATTGTCGAAAACCCAGGGATGAATTTGGCATAAAATTGGGCAGATCCTAAGAAGCTTCTCACTTCGGATTGATTTTGGGGTCTCGGTGCATCAACAATCGCTTCCACTCTGCAGAAATTCACGCGCGCTTATTGGTTAAATTGTATTGTCAACTGCGGACAGACACATGAATTTGAAATTCATGCGACGCGTCAGCGAGCGAGAGCTGGCAATTCGACAATTTGTTATCGAAAAAAAACAAATTGATGTCAGTTTTTAATGCGTCTGTCCTGTTATTGACAATCAATTTCGTCATAACATTGTGGCCGAACTCCCCGCACTATAAAAATATAAACAAAAATCATTATCAATTAGCCTGATAAGCTGAAAAGGACGAAAACACAAAATAAAACAAAAAGAAAGTGCGGGTTGTAGGCGTTCACAGACCCGAAGGATGAATTCATACGAATGAACAAGACACTTTTATATCCGTATGCAAACTACTTTTAAGTAGTGGTGTTAAAACAACACTTAAATACCGAGGCACAAACAGACACTATAATACACCTAATTAAACGTATATGAACGTGCAGAAAACAAATATCTGCTAGACTGCGTACAGCAGATATTTTTGCATACTGTCACTCAGTTATTGGGCCGTGATGAAACGTCATGCGTTGCTTACAGTTTAGGAGAAACTCAAGCTTGCCGCAATTTTTTTTCAGTACTTTTCGGTCGCGACTAGGCTCGATTTCCAGCCGTTTTGTGGGCAACAACCGGACTCCCAGCTGGAAATAGAGCCTCGGTCGCAATAAACTCTAGCGAAACTCGCAAGCCACAGCTACTTTGACAATGTTATGACGAAATTCATGATCAATAACTGGACAGACGCATAAAAAAATGACGTCAATTTGCTTAATTTTTAGGAAAAAAATTCTGCCATCCCGACAACACATATCCGCGCCGGTCCACGCACATGTCGTGGGTTCGCGCGAGAGTTGCGAGATTCTCTTGCGGATTTTTTACAGTGATGGAGGAAATAAGAACCAGTACCCTCATATGTAGTTTTATGCTTTGAGCTACTGGAAAAAATGAGCCTTTCAGGGTCGAAAACAAGACTAAGATTCCGCGCTGTGAATGAATAATATCTGTTCGCACTTGTTGTACGTGTAAGCTTTAAGTTTTTGTTCAGTAAAGAAATGCTATGTAAGAAAACTATTTACTCTTTCCCAAACAATGCTCAGTCATATTTGATAGTTTCTTATTGTTTCCATTTGTTTGGCGAGTTTGAAAAAGTGGTTGAAAGGAAAGCCTGACGCGTACAAGTAGATCATTTGCATAGTGTAGCGCGTGCACTTTCAAGTCCACCAGTGTTTTCAATCATCGACAAATCTTGACAAAGATTTCGTCCGTCGTCATTTGTGCTGAAGGCCGTCGTCGTCTTTTGTGCCTGAAGGCTACTAACATCATGTGTGTTTCTTTAACACAGTGAAATTTTACACTGAGAAATTAAAATAGACAAGGAGTATTGATAACTCAACCAACAAAATCACCGGAAATCGTTGTTCTTTTGCTCATTATTTCAGACTTCCGCTGTATTCTCATGTTTTCGGCTAAGCTTTTAATATGCTCTTAAACATTTATCAACCTTAAACATATTTAAAACCGGCTAGAGATACGTAAATGAGTTGGATGTACGTTTTCACACCAAAGTGCGGAAGTCCAATTTGTCAAGACTGTACGAAGCACTCGTCGGCAGGCGCTCCTATTTATCGACAACAGAAAATTTATTGGAATAATTTACATAAGAAAAACTAAGCAGCATTAAAAAACAGACATCAACCTTCTGCACTTACAGAAAGTTAATACAAAAAGAAGAAACGAAAATAGGCAACAAATGCTGGAGAATATTGGATATGGTCTGGGACTACCGCCATAACCCACTTTAATGATGGTCAAAATATGAACATGGCTACAGCAAAGGTAATTAAACTAAAGCTACATGTAAGCGTACCAGGGTGCCAGAGAAAACCTGCCCCAAAAAACCCCGTATGGAAAAAAGGACAGGAAATCTGGGACGGGCCAGGCACACATTGGCTCCAGCAAAAGCGAAAATGTAATTCCGATTAAACAATTGCCTACGAAAACTGGAAAAAATATAATGACAATGATAAATATATTTAACAATTATTCCTCGAGCCCGAATGGGCTCCGAGCCAATAGCCCATGAGGCCGAAGGGCGAATGGGCTATTGACTCAGAGGCCATGAGGGCGAGAGGAGTAATTGTTTTAGTAAAATTAAACTGGTTGGTCAAAAAACTATCGAGACAAAACATCTTTCGCTAGTTAAAGCGATTCAGCCACCATTGTTTTGGTTTTCAAAGCCGGCGCTTTTCGCTACTAGTTGGCTATAACAAATAGCCTACTAGCTAGTTGCTCAACCAATCAGAACGCAGCATTGATAATAGACCACTAGTTGGATTTTACTAAATATGAATATCCCAACCAGCATGGATATCATACTTACAAGTGTTAGAGTTTAAATAGATGGAAAGCATAATTTGCATACTGGGTGTTGTAAAAAATGTTATACAAATAACTTTGCCTTGATCGAGTCGCTTTGGACATTAAGAGAGGGTGACAATTCCCTAATGTATAGCAAAGCAACAGCATGGATATCACCAGCTATTTTCCTACAAGCCGGATTACAAGCCGCGCCAGACTTCATACTATGTGTGCTGTACTTAGAAATATCACTAACAAATATGCTTCTTAAATTCCTCCCTTAAAGTGGAAACAGAAACACCCAAACTAGAATGAAAATACTTCTTAGACCTAGCTTTGACAATTCTGCGAACTGATGAGAACGCAGCCGGAGGAAGACTGTGGCAAAAGCTTAATGAACCGCTTGGTCACAGCTACAGGACAAGTAACTTAACCTTGCCGGTTCTAGCGAGAAAAGCAATGTGGCCTTCCCCATACTGGTCGTTTTTGCGCTGAGGCACATAAACTGACATATGATTACTATGTATAGAGACATCAGGAAGTGCTATATTCCTAATCTCGTCAATGGGGAAAAAGCCTGCAAAACCAAGTAAAAGAATAAATAAAGAACGAAGATCGAAGCGCTTGAGGCAAAATGCGTAGCAATCGCCGGTACGGTGCTAACCGACGGCGGCTCCTTAGGCTGAACAGGTCGGGCAAGCCTTCTTTTGGCGCTTTCTAAAGCAAACTTTACTAAAGGATGGCTGACAGGACAAGCCTCAATACCGGCCATTGCGTGACCCACTTTATAGCATAAACGGCAGATTCTATTGAGGATACACCGAAGTTATTCTCGGAAGAACGCTTAGCTAGCTCAGAGATAAACAATGCAATATGCAAAGGTTTTGCCGGAATAACGGGAACACCAGACTTCGACAGAGCCCACTCGCGCCACCGTAACCACCCGTAACCACCCAGACTTGTCATTAGGGACCTTAAGCACCGACGACGACGAGCCCAGAGGACGACGACCCGAAGTAAAATTTCCCCTTACTGCGCAACTGCGCACGCTCCACTCGTCGTCCACATGAAGTTCAGGATGTCAAAACGCCAAGTTTGCCGTCCTGAGCGAACGTGAGTATGTATTTATGTATTTACGGAGTGTTTGAGGTAGGAAATTTATTTCCAACGATTTAAATGAAACTTGTTTATTTATTTAACCACTAAGCTTTGCATTAACTAGATTTTACGGCGAGTTTGGTGTAGAAATCGTTTGTAATAACATTTGGGTTTGTCGGCTTGTCCCTATGGAATTTGCTTGTCAGCGAAAGTAGAAAATTAAATGAATTCAGTAATTGAAAAATGACTCTGTATTTCATTTTCTTCTGGTTGCTATCAACATGTAGGCTTTCGCTTGTGTTTTTAGGAGAAAATTTTATACCGTGAAGGTTCTTTTAGATTATATCAGGCTGAAAATTCGACATCATTCATCTCTTCGAGTGAAAACCTGTCATGTTCTTAGTGTGAAAAATAGGGATTTTGTGGAATAATTTCCTCATGTAGGACTGAAAATTCGTTGTTATCGATAGTAACATTCCTGTAGCTCAAAAGAAACAGGTCTTGAAGCTCCTGAAAGGAAGACATGACGTAAGTTTTCGATAGTTTTAGGTTGATGTTTGCAAGGATTCGGCTCTGTTTACATGCACTCGCACGCCGTGGACGACGTCCTCGACCCAGTCCTACAGCAGTTCGTCGTCGTCGTCCCATT
>JAHPZR010002874.1:42500-62500 GCA_019787425.1 Platygyra sinensis
TTACATGCATGCAGTACATAATGCCATGTTCCTGAATTCCTCTCACTTTATCAAGACATTGCATATTACACTCAACAAGGTTTGGAAAAATACAATGATAGACCTTTTAAAGGCTTCTTCAGATCCACAAATCACAAAGGAATTGATGCAATTAAACAAATCTTTCTGAGGAAAAACAGAATTCAGTTGCTGGAAGCAGCAGGCTATGAATGAGTTAAGAACAATTATGAATGCCATAACTGTTCAATACAAAGCCACAACATGCACATCACCATGTAAACATTGTACAGTGCACATCTTGTGAAGGAAGATGGATACCCAGATGCCAGCGTAACTAACCTTATACTTTTGCCTGTTAAAATCTTAGCCAAAAACATGAACAAGGCAATCACAGAAAGTTCCAGTCTGACAAATACAAACAAGTTGATAGTTTACAACATGCTACAAGTATTAAATGATTTGACCGCAAATGGAAACCTGTTTATACCTAAGCTATCTTCTAAGACTGAACAAAGATCTTTCCAGTGCAGAGGAGTACATGCTTGGAACAGTTTATCTGTAGACGCTAGAGACTATAGCCTTGAACAGTTGTAGCTGGAACTGTTTGTAAATAATATATTCTTGTATACATATATTTTCAAAAGAAAGTGCGACGTACTGACTTTTATTCACGAGTTGCAAAACTTTGCGAAACGAACGAGTGAGCACAGCGAACGAGTGAGTTTTCAAAGTTTTGCAACGAGTGAATAAAAATCCATACAAAGCACTTTCTATGCTGTAATTTGTTTATTGTATATATAGCGAGAATTAAACATATCCTTTAAATCAGTTTTATTTTTCCCCGATGACATAGGCTTACATGCAGAGCAGCAAAAAATTCAAGACTGATGTAAATGACCGAACGTGATTAAAAAAAAAACGCTTTCCCGTCCAGCAGCAAGCGGACAAAGAGCCTACACAACGTAAAATACAATACGGGGAATTCGTATTAGAACACAAAGTGTGAAATCTTTTCCCTTGTCCATGACGACGCTTCGCGCTGTGCAAAGACAAATTCGGACCCTGTTGACTTACGCTGGGTGTAGAAATGTTCCTCCTTGAATGTTCGCCCTTGAAACAGAGATAAGACTTGCTGAGGTGACTGTTGGCTGAAGATGAAGTACTAATGATCAAAATGTTTGATGTATTCCGCTGCTGTTTCCGAAAGTCAACTAAAACGGGAAGCCGAAGCCATGACACAAACTGCAAGCGGGCGCTGATTTCGAGGCCACGCTTCTGGGAAGCCATTTGAGTGTTTTGCTCTGATTGGCTAAGCCATTCTACTCGAGCTCTGGGCAAAGATTGGTTATATTTTCACATGTGAAGAATGCTGTACGCGAAGTTGATTGGACCTATCGCTTTTTCGCATGTGAAAATATAGCACATATAAAATTCTATTTCCAGGGTTTATTAACTAAGATTCTCGCTATACATACAATAAATATATTTTCTTGACGGAGTACGCGTCAGTTCACTGAACTATGTTGTTTGAAAAGATGAATGAATAGATAAGCGCGCGCATCACCGGAAGTGAAGTAATGACTTCCCCTTGAATTTAGAGTTTTTTCTTTCTTTAGAACCGTTTTGTTAGTCATATAATAAACAACTTAATAACCTCGACCGTTTGGCCGTTACGGGAAAGTCTCAAACCTCGGCCTACCGGCAAAGCCTCAGTTTGAGATTTTCCCGCAACGACCTCACTCGCGGTTATTAAGTAATTAATAATTTTGTTTTCCAACATGCGTTTCATTGTCATGTTTGTACTGCAGTTTGTGTGCTATTCCAATTTATTACATAAACACCTGGGAAATACCAGGATTTCTCCGTTAATCAAAACTATTACAAAATTCTCTAACGTGATTCGCTATCAGCAGCCTGATTTGAGCATTAACTGGACAGTTGCACATGCACTTTGTCGAGTAAACTTCTGGGATTTTCAACATTCATAACCACCCGCCACGTATTAAAATCGTTCAGCGCTCAATCGATGCCTTGTTCCTTTCTCGAATTTTGTCAAAGTTTTGATTAATTGGTAACAGGACATCGTGTACGGGCATGTCGTCCAATTCAGTCTGTAATCATACTTGTGATTAACAAATCGGATCCCGCTTCGCGGCGGTCGTTCGATTTTGTTAATCACTCGTATGGTTACAGGCCGAATAGGACTTCACTCAGTCCTATTACCATTATTACTAAACTTGAATCATATCTTCATCGCACGTAGTGAATTTAATGTATTTTCATTCGGCGGAGCTAAACGCAGTGGCACTGACAGAGAATAGAGTGATTTCACAAACCCCGATTCTTATATGCTAATCGGAATCTTTAAATGCTAATGTGCAAGAACAATAGAGCCAATACACCGTTCTAATTTAGAGATGGTTTCCCGCAAACACAAACAACATTGTTTGCAATGTTTTAATATCGTTTTTATCGAACAGAAGCGCGCTCGATCTCATTACAATCTGGGGTCTCGTTTGAAACTTGAACCGATTTAGAACGGCGCGGCTATCCGCACCGAACAAAACAGAGCCAAAAACATGAACTATAATTATAGGTCAAAATGCGTTAAACGAACATTTATCAGTTCAGTTAAATAGCTAAGAACTGCCCGACTAGAATAAATATGGAGCAAAGACATGGCTTCCTTCTTCCTTATTTCTTGGACTTGTCTAAATAGGTATTCACTTTTGCGAGCAAGTCGTTCACATTGTTCATGGTGTCCATGGCTTTCTGACACATTTTTTGATGGGCAAGTTGTGCTTCTTTTGCGTGATTAATCTTTCGCTTCTTCTCCTCTTGTCTGCCATTCTCTTCTTCGGAACTATCCAGTAATGAAGCGACCAATTCATTGTCAAGTTTCCTTTTAACAGCTTCTGCTTTTCGTTGACTTGGAGTCATTAGCGTGGAATACTTTGTTTGCCTAGCAATCAAGGCAGGGGTTTCGTCTAGACCCGTCGACATTGTTGGCTGGTTGGCAGGTTGAGCCGATCACAAAGCATTCTTAATTACGTTGCGCATTCTCCCCGTCAAGCGATCTGTTGATTGCTCCAGGTACATCCTTACAACGTGGTCAGGCAATCCCGCCTCAATGACTCTTTGCTTGGCAAAGAGCAACACCTCCTTCCAGTCCTTGCCGTGGCAGAGGTTATAACATTCCACAATGAAGCGTTTTTCATTTTCTCCGATGGAGACGCGTTTCCTTTGAGCACCTGTTTAATGAATCAAGCGAAAGGAAGAAAGGCCTTCAGAAAAATTGGTTCTGGGCGGGAATGGAAACACTTTTAGTTTCTAGCCGTCTATTTGCCGCAATATTTGTAAACAATACCAGCTGAAACTTTTACCTTTATCCTGGTTGTTTTCAGAACGCACCGACTCTTCTTTTTCTGCGTCCCATGGGCGCCACAAATTTGACATTTTGACAAAAAGCCCTGCTTGCCACTTCTTAAAAGGATGACTGCCAGCGCGAAAAGACGTTTATTTTATTTTCCTTTTTATTTTGGCGCACGTGCAAAATATGTAAATTCTGGGATGTTATTTTACCAGTTACAAATTGACAAACAATAGCGTAATTAAACTTATCAATCCGCAATTAAATTTACCTTGGAATAATTGTTGTAAAAAAATTGGACGTACAAGAGATCCAAGCGGTAGTGTTAAATATTTTGGCATTTGTGTTGCTTTTAACTACTTTACAGCCTCCGTTAGACGATGGTACGTTTCCTTTGCAGCAGCGTTTACTTCCTGATTTTCATGGATGTACTTTTTATGGTCGTGACGTATTTTCCCTAATATCAGGACAAGCATGGCTGTTTTGGAGAAATACTGGCGAGACACCGGGCTCGTTTTTGAGGCTGGCCTTGGATGTTTTACCTTCCCTTTCTAGTTTAACCGCATGTGGACAGCCTCGCATTACCCAGCGCCGCCAGAAAATAACCTTAATCAACCAAGTTCTACTTACGATTATTTGGTTACGGAAATATCCCCATGTGGACACGATCTCTCTTTGGTTTGACATTGATCCGTCATCCGTTGTCCGCATTGTCTACAAAGTTCTTCCAGAGCTTTGGCGCTA
The DNA here is from genome assembly GCA_019787425.1 of Platygyra sinensis. Classification (NCBI taxonomy): domain Eukaryota; kingdom Metazoa; phylum Cnidaria; class Anthozoa; order Scleractinia; family Merulinidae; genus Platygyra; species Platygyra sinensis. The sequence continues at coordinate 46,615 of JAHPZR010002874.1, forward strand.
CTTTCAAAATCAAATAAGTTGGCCCACTCTCCCTGAATGGAGAAATCTTATGGGAAATTGGGAAGAATTTCCTAATGTAGTAGGTGCAATAGACACCACACCACATGAGATCTATCGACCACTAATTGAACCACAGCGGCCGTTCTATAGTGGCTATCGGCACTATCACTGTATGAATACTCAACTAGTGATGGACAATGAAGGAAATATCCGCTTTGTTCAGGCTGGATTCCTAGGGAGCACGCACGATGCGGTTTCCTTTCGACTGATGGCACCTATTGGTCCAGGGCGCAACTTGGATCTGCCACCTAATGCAAAGCTTCTGGCTGATAAGGCGTATCCGGATGGCGGGTCACTACTCACACCCGTAAAGGCTAACCAGATGCATTTATTAAATGGCAGGGACCGAAGGCGAGCGCGAAGGTTTAACACGCTCCTCTCCAAGAGGAGGGTAAAAATAGAACACATTTTTAAGGAAGTGAAAACTTACAAAGCGATAGATGAGATTTGGCGGCACCCACGCTGGCTCATGCCTGTGTGCGTGGAGTTAGTTGCTCTTTTATCTGAAAGAAGAGTGAGACTCTTCAAAACAGTCTAGGAGATACGGTGAAAAGTAACTTCAGCAGTTTTCCAAAACTGTGCACACGTTCTGTTTGAGCACGTTTTTGCGTGCGCACGTAGTTATCATTGTTTTTTTCTTGTCATGGAGTAGCACACACGTTGCAGTTTTTGTCGCTAAGCTTTATGAACGTTGATCTGTTCAATGAAAAACAGTTTTAAAAGATCGTGTTTATTTGTCTGTTGTAGACGCACGTGAGCGAGTTTTATCTTTTTGAACACACGTATTCAGTCATTAGCATTTAGCGATTCTAATTAGCATTTAAGAAACGGGGTTTATGAAATCACTCTAATGTAAATACTTTCCTATTGGTATGAGCGCACGTGAGCCGCTATGGCGTTAATTGACTCCATTGTTATGAGGTATATAAGGTTTTGACAGTTGTAATGTATTCATCTCAGCTCTCGAACTATCAACTTTTAAAATGCCGTCCGATGCTGATCTCGCGCGAAGTATTTCCGAGCTCAAAGATGAGTTTCGTTCTGGTTTATCTTCCTTAAAGAGAGAACTTGCACAAGAACACGACGCTGCGTTGAAGAAGCTCAAGCTAGTGTTCCGAAATTTAAAAAGAAGGGCAACGAGAAGCAGTTCTTACTTAATTCTGAAGTTCTTGAACACGTCCATTCTGCTTCGACCGCCCTTCAGGCGTCTTCGCCTCAATTTGAAAAGGCCTTGGAAGAGTTAAAGGAAGGTGAGAAGAAGCTCTCTCATCGTAATAAGCTCATTCTCATCGCCGATTCTTCAGAAGAGGGGTGGGAAGTCGTAAACGAGTACCAACGTCGGGATCTTGCTGACGACAGCGACGATGACAAGCGTATAAGGCAGGCTGAAGTAAGGGCTTCACAGAAACGCCGGCGTGCTCAATTGGCGAAGAAAAGTTCGTCTTTCCGTCCTCAAAAGCCCTCCACTCCGCCGGTTCCCTCGCTGCCCTACGTCGTTTCTGGCTACGGCGTTCCAGTCTCTCCTTCTTATCCTGCCATTTCTCTACAAGGGTCTAATTTTTCGAATCCGTTCGGTGCTGTCCATTGGCCGAAGGCTCACCGTGGTTCGCGCGTTGGCAGTTGCTTTGCTTGTGGTAGTTTTGGCCATTTCAGGAATCAGTGTGCCGTGCTTCAGGCGCAATTGTCAGCTAGCCGACCTGGGAAGCGTACGTGATCGACTGGGATGTTGGTGCATTCGTCGAAGGCACAGATAAGTCATGGAACTTTGTTGAAGATGATTTTGAATTTTGTGAATATGAACAGGGTCGTAGTTCTAGTATCGTTGTAGCCGGCAGGCTAAAATCCCATATTCAGTTTTGGCGTTCTATAGGTGCCAGTCTATTCATTCTTGATGTTATCGAGCATGGTTATCGTATTCCTTTTCACTCTATACCCCCTGTTAGTTTTTCTAGTAATAATAAGTCAGCTTTAGCACATTCGGATTTTGTTAACGAAGCTATTTCTGAATTGTTGGTTACCAATCGCATTTTTGAAGCAAAGGTCCTGCCCCATAGCGTCAACCCTCTTTCCGTTGCTGTTCAGTCATCTGGGAAAAAGAGGTTGATCTTGGATCTTAGGTTTGTTAATAAGCATGTCTGGAAGCACAAGGTCAAGTTTGAGGATCTTAAGGTTGCTTTAAATTATTTTGGCAAGGGCCATTTTATGTTTTCATTTGATATTAAGAGCTGTTATCATCATGTGCTTATCTTCCCGCCCCACCAGACATTTTTGGGTTTCTCCTGGTTTTATCAGGGTAAGGTCCGTTATTTTTGCTTTAGGGTTCTGCCTTTCGGCCTATGTTCAGCCCCTTTTGTTTTCACTAAGATTTTTAGGCCTCTCGTTGCCTACTGGAGACGGGATGGTATTCACATTGTTGTTTATCTTGATGATGGTTTCGGGGAGGGGCCTTCCTATCAGGTTGCTTTAGCTCATTCCACCAGGGTTAAGACTGATTTGGTTCGTTCTGGCTTTGTACCCAACCTCGAGAAATCTGTTTGGATTCCTACATCAGTCCTTGATTGGTTGGGTTTCACCATTGATCTTTTTCAGGGTTTGCTTTTTTTTCCGGGGACTAAGCTCAAGCGGGTGGTTTCTGATATTGATTCCCTTTTAGAGGCTAATTGTTGCGCCGCCAGGGAACTGGCCGCTCTCGCTGGTCGTATTAATTCCTTTAATCTAGCTGTAGGTAATGTTACTACTTTGATGACAAAGTTTATTCATATGTCTATCGTCCTTCAGTATAGTTGAGACTCTAGGTTTTCCTTGTCCGATTCTGTCAAAGAAGAGCTTTTTTTCTGGAAAGAGAACGTTCGGAGTTTGAATGGGAGGCCCATTGGGCGTCAAGTTTCAGGTTCTCGTTCCATTGTTTATTCAGATGCTAGTGATCTAGGGGTTGGCGGTGTTGTTTAAGACCACCAGGGTGTTATTTGTCATCTTCCGTGGACTGCTAATGAGATGATTCGAAGCTCCACGTGGCGTGAGCTTAAGGCAGTCTCTATTTGTCTCTCTAGTTTTTCTGTATTTTTCTCAGGGCGCGCAGTTCAATGGTTCACGGATAACCGCAACGTTCCGCCCATTATTCGCAACGGCAGTATGAAGCGGGATTTGCACGAGATTTCCCTCTCATTTTTCAACTAGTTTTGCGATATGGTGTTGATTTGCAGGTGGACTGGATTCCTAGGTCTCTCAATGAGCACGCGGATGCCATAAGTAGGATCGTTGATTTTGACGACTGGGGTGTTTCGTTTGAATTTTTCCACCATGTAGACAACATTTGGGGTCCACATTCCGTAGATCGTTTTGCTCATTCCCATAACCGCAAATTACCCAGATTTTTTTCCCATTTCTGGAATCCTGACTCGGAGGGGGTGGATGCCTTTTGTTTTGACTGGGCGGGGGAGAATAACTGGCTCGTTCCCCCAGTGGCCCTTGTTCCTCGGGTTATTAGGCATTTATTTGTGTGTAGGTCTATGGGCACGCTTATTGTCCCGAAGTGGGTGTCAGCTCCTTTTTGGCCCATGCTCTTTGGTCCCCATTCTCCCTTTTCCGTCTGCGTTAAAGAGACCATTGTTTTTACCAATGTTTCTAATATTTTCGTGCTGGGCTCTACAGAGTCGATTTTTGATGGCTCTAAATTTAAGTCTCATGTATTAGCCGTCCGTTTCTCGGCTTGCTAGATTTGTGCTTCTAGGCTTAGTTTCCTTCCACAGTTACGTGTAGTTACCCTGTTTAGTCTACATTAAAGTGTGGTTTATTATTTTGAGTGATTTGCTCTGCTTTTTCTTTTGTCTCGGTGGCATGTATGCGGGTCTCGGTGACCTTGTTTTTGTACCTTCACTGTTCCCGACGGGTCGTACTGTTACATTCTTGCGTGACCTCGGTCAGTTTTTAATACTCCCAGGTTCCCCATGTATATGGTCGCGTGCGCCTCGGTGGCCACTCTTTTGTTCTCTTAAGTACCTGTGTGATAGTGGTATCTTTATATTACCCGTTTTTTCCTTTTATCGCTCCTTTTTTCTTGTTCATCTTCCTTTTTAAGTCCTTACATTGAATCCATATGGTCTTCTTTTTCTTTTGTATTTTCAGATGTTTTTGCTAGCCCTATGTGGGCTGAGCTTGACGATGTCAAAGCTCACTCCCTACGCTGCTTAGCGGAAAAGCTACCGGAGATAGTCCTTGGTTCCAGGGCGGATTCACACTGCATTGCACACTGCAATATTTTTAATATGGCAGCATGCTTATTTAGCGCGTTTAATTATATTACCCCTGAGAATTTCCCTGCTAACAAAAAGGACCGCCCCCGTTTTCCTCAGACAGTTGTTTTGCATCTTTTAAGACTGCAATCAGTGATTTAGTGCAGAGAGAGAACAATGGCACTGGGTATTGAATAGTAAATATAAATAGGAAATGTATTTACATTCGGCGGAGCTAAACGCAGTGGCAGTGACAGAGAATGTAAATACTTTCCTATTGGTATGAGCGCACGTGAGCCGCTATGGCGTTAATTGACTCCATTGTTATGAGGTATATAAGGTTTTGACAGTTGTAGTGTATTCATCTCAGCTCTCGAACTATCAACTTTTATTTTTCTTTCTTACTTTTAACCCGCAGAGGTTGTGCGACTGCATCGGCCGGGGAGTACGTTCCCGATTTTTTCCCTTTGGGTTTTTGGGTTTTCGTATCGGGCGGCGCACTTGAATAGTTAGCCTGAGTTGCTTTATGTAGTGATATTTATATACTATTCTTTAGTTATGACGTTGAACTTTGTATGATATTTGGACGGCATTAAACACTCAGGCTCCTTAGTTTGAGCTGCACACCCATTCCCGTCTCTTAGTCGTGAATATAAATAGGAACTATTTTTATCTTTCACATGTGAGGATATTGTTGTTGCTATAGTTACTAAAATGATCAGAATTGCTATGGTTACATAATCCCTTAAAAAGTACTTAGATATGTTGCTGTATGATCGAAACATAATCGGTGCCTTCTCGGAAATCTTCGGTAATCTTCGGATAATGTCCGAAAAATGTTCGGAAACGTTCGCCTTACCTTCGGAACAATTTTGGAAAATTTTCGAAAATCTTCGGAAAGTGGTCGGAAATCTTCGGAAAATCGTCAAAAACGTCGTCATTAGGATGTTTATGTAATAAAACAGAATATAGACCCTTTGCATAAATGGCGCCTAAATTTGAATAACAATACTTGGTACATCCTTAGCCTCACATTCATGTGAAATTTCCTTTGTCTTGAAACATGAATGTGAGGCTAAGGATGTACCAAGTATTGTTATTCAAATTAAGCCGCCATTTATGCAAAGGATCTATGACATGCCCGCTTGTAGATATGATCATAGTTAATGATATGATAATGAATTTTATCTTCTCGTGTTCAACTCGTGTTCAACTCCACGCGCGGTCATATAATATCCTCTATTTATACATCAAGTAAATAACTTTTTGTGTAGCTGTACCGTTTTGGCGCCAAAATGTAGTCGCAAATAAAGGATCAGGGGACGAATTAGCCCTTTTATATGAATAGGCGTAACGTATTTTAATACTTGCCTTGTAATTAACCGAACACATCTACTAAAAGATCATTTAAAGAGGCGTGTAAAGATGTGTGGATTACCCATCATGAAGTGCAATTTCATATTTAAAACGCAAATATTTCATTTGCTTTGCAGTTTAACTGTTGCCGATGATGTTACCCGTTGTCAACCAGTGCAGAAATAAAGTGGTTATCTGTACATGACTCAGATGACTGTAGCCTTTAAATTTAAGTAACGCTTCCCTACGTAAGCGTGAATCACTTTTATTTTGCCTTTTTTTCTGAGAAAATCGCGTCACAGAATAAGGTCTTTTAGGTTCAAAATGGAGGAAATGTTGTGTACTACTTTGTAATGCATTTATTTGTATGTTTTTCAGGTAACTGCCTATAAAATTCTGGATTACTTGGTAGAATTTGCGACAAATTGTGGCTTGAGCTTAATTAAAGGACCTTTTGCTGCAAATTAAAGACAACACGATTAACCTTTTTTTTCTGATTATTGTGCTCGTGGCGTAGATCTGCGGTAGGCGTGAACTGGTCAGGCAGTTCTCAATAAGCAAGCTGGGCCAACTTAAAGAATTTTTACGTCATATATTACTAGAAAAATTATATTGATCTTGTTTACATGATATATTTTGACAGTTGTTGTGTGGAAAAAATCCATGCTCTTATCAACGGCAAATTAGCCATTCAGATTGCTAGATTAGCAGCAATTGTGGTAAAAAATACATCTCTTTGCTTTGTCAGAGAGGAAAGACGTTACGTTACATGAAGTCAACCATGTGAATTCCTGAAGTGTCGCTCGGGCGTGCCAAATAATTCTTAACACGATTTAGAAACGATAGCCACAATAGGGTTCACAACTTCAGCCGGTTTAGACAAAGTTTATCGAAGCGATGCGTTGAGACGTTACATAGACACTCAAAAAACTTGTAAAAAAGGGTACTTGTACATGAAGTGATGTGTAGCGAAGCAATATATATAACAAAGCGGTAAACCAAGCGATGTAACAAAGCGACAACCAAAGCGGTTTCCACAAACTAAGAAGTCAAATATAACGAAAGCTATAATTAGGGGCTGCGAAACTTAGAAACAATCGAAACAGGTTGTAGACTGGATATTACAAGAAGATAGTAAATCATTTGGGAGTTGTCTGCTCATCTTGATACACTGAGCCACATCTTGTAAGCAACGAAGGAATCGAGGAACCACGGTCATGGGCCGCTTTCTGCAGACAGTCACTGTTTTTCTTGTACTGGTAGCAGCAGGTGAGTAGTAATATTGTCGGGAGTCCTTAGTTGAGTCACTAGTCCTTTTTTTAATTGACTTCTTCTCGAAGTTTGTTACAGCGGACTCTTAAACTTGGACGAAGAAAATGTTATCAAGAACAGCTTTCTTCTCGCGATGCTTAATAGTTATTCCAGCTAGAACCTTCGTCATGAAATGTTAGTGATGCAATCGTCAGAAATTTATTGTTTTATTTTCACAAACCACTGGCTTTCTACCAAAATGTATGAGTTAATCATAACATTTAATCATCAGTCGACAAAAAACACGCGCATTTGAAACGTTTAGTTTCATCTGTATATGCACTGAACTTCTTTACTGAACAGGAATCATGAAAATTTCGCTTCATTTTCCAAATCTTTAGGCGCTTTAGAACGAAAAGGGTGTCTCAAACGTTTTGTTGAGCACTGAAATACATGCATTTGATGGAGACATTCGAGATATTTACTTTGGTAGCATTCTAGTACAGAGCCCTCGTGAGGAGTATTTAGGTTGCCGCGGTAGCTTGGAATATCGTTAATACGGCCTTGTAAAGTCAGTTCACTTTAAATTTGCAGAATGTGGTTAAAAGTTAAGTTTTATTAAGTTTTACTACTACTGTTATATTTTGGTGTTTCTGTTAATTATTTATCTACTTATTTATTTATTTTTATTTTATTATTGTATACTTGTTTAAGAATTATTTGTCCTGTAATCTAATTAAGTGTGTAAAAAGTAAAATGTAAAATGCCTCTTTCTGACCTTATACCCATTTTCAATTAATAAATGGTGGTCACCCAACTAGTTTAGCTCTTTAGTTATTTTGGGTGACCAGCAACTGTATGTATTTTTAATTTATTTCTTGTTCAATTAGTTATTTAGTTAATGTTACAGTTCAAATAAATCTTGTTGTTGTTGTTAAAAAAAAAAAAAAAAAGAATCGAATCGATATAGAGTGCGCACATGATAATTATTAGCAATTATTCCATAAGCACGGCGGGGTCAGCACGTGTTGAAAATGAAATGATTGATAACCAACGAGGAATTGATCTGGCCATGATTGTCTCATAATCACGGAAGAAAAAAGGAGCCTGTCACGGCGTTACATGTTCATCGAAGAGCATCGTTGCTTGTTTCTGGAATTTTTTTTCATGAATTCAATGATAACTGTAAAGAGGGTGCAATTATCCACCTGAACAGTATTATAATCCTGTGCGGTTAAGAGAATCAAAGTTTCAGGCTGAGATGCTATCATCGAACGGTCACAAGGCAAACCCAACAGAGTTATTGAAAATGTGATAAAATGACAAGTTCCCGGTAGATGAGCTCAGAAACAGGTCTGGCCGTTCACCTGATTTTCAGCCGTACTTTTGTGAGTCAGTTGCCAAATTTAGATACGCCGCTGTAAGGCACTGGAGCCTTCTTTGGGCAGACTGGATTTTTCGGCACAAATATCACGTAAAGTCACCCAAATATCTTTCCGGAAATTCTCAAAAAATCTTCTAGTATCACAACAAATTTTTAGTCTAAATGTCTCGAAAAATCCTCGCAATATCTCTCTTTTGTTGCAAAAAACAACGATTCTGAATCACTTAGTCTGGAATTTTCAATATCATGCAGTAGCAGGAGTTTAAGAAGAAGATTCAGGGACTAGGAAAATTGTTGCTTTAGCGCTTTATATTTTTTGAGTGGGAATTCGCTGAACTGGATTGTTTCTGTGCTAATCTCAGCGCGTCACTTTCATTATAATCAAAGGTGGCTGACTGCCACGTACACAACAAAAGAAATTAGTGAACAGTGAACCTGGCACGGCCCTAGACCGACAGACATTTGGACGTACATCGGAGAAGAATAAATCAGGAATAAGGGATAACGAATTATTATTGTAATAAATATTGAAGCGTGAACGAGTTTTGAATTTGATTCAGTCTTGTTTCTCTTTTTCTTGATCAGTGAGAGCTTTGAAGTGTTATGAGTGCAGTGGCACTGGAGATGACTGTAAAAAGAGTACTCTGGAAGGCGACAAAGGCAAGTATTTGAAAGAGTGCGGCGAGGGATATGACAGATGTTTGAGGGGTTTTATCAAGAAGGATAGCGCGACCTTGGTAACGAACTCCTGTGGTAACAAGTTGGACTGTTATAGGCAGATAATCAGCTGTGGTCAGTATAACGGCGTGACTTGCAAGGTTAGCTGCTGCGACGAGGACGAATGCAACGTGGGCTCACATGTCTCCTTCAACGTCATCCTGTTGACTGCATGCTCCGCCCTGGGCCTGGCACTACTGATATAAGCCGCGGACCAAGCCTGTCCTGCTTGCTGTTTGATGTATTCACAGCCTTATTACATAGATTGCAATATTCGAATAAGAATTGAGAACAGCCAGTATTACTCACTGCACTTTTTAGTGGAACTGCAGTTTGTTCAGGACTGAAAAATGTTCAGTCAAGCAGAAGTGTAAGTTAAAAACTTTTTGTGATTTTCCTTCATTTCAATTTGTAACCTTTTACAGTTTCATTAAACTATTTTAAAACCTTCGTATTTTAATGAGACTTTTCACTAAAAGAGGCTGGATTATGCATATTCCGCGGGATGGAAAACGTTGGGTTATCAATATTCCGTTAGACTCTGGTTAAGAGAGATTTAAAAACTTATATTTTTTTGAAGACTTACCTAACAGACTGTTGTTGATGCCGGCCCCTCCATAGTTTCCGTTTGACACTTTGACTGGATCCACTGATACACAGGGAAGAAGTGGGGCGTTTTCTTGCCAAACAACAAAACACTATGACCCCAGCTAGCAAGGGCTAAAGCACAAACCTGTCTATTTCGAGTGCAAAACGGTGTTTTCATGATGAGTTTTATGCTAAACCAACAGTGAATGGTTTACATTAAAAGAGTGTTATTTCACAAAGGCCGGGGAGAACTTTTAAATTGCGCCTGTTTTGGGAACCCGGATCGACCGGCCCGGGTTGGAGCCATGGCGCGTGCTTCATGCTTCAGACGGGGATCGTCCAGCTCCATTTTACTCCATTTACAAAAAAGCTTGAAAAAAACGCATATTTTCCCCTGGAACTGTAATTTTCATGTAAGATCTATTTACATTCCAATGCATCCACGTGGAGATTATGACATGCTGCTGGCAGATGAATGACAGGTTAATTACAAGGGTGCTTGAACCAGGCGGTGTTGGGCACGACTCGCAAAGCGTGCCGAGAGAGATTTTGTCTCGAGCTCACTTCCTTCTGATCGCCAAACGGAAAACATCTCGGTGGACTCCTTGTGCTGAAGGTGATGTGGAAATATCGCTTATAGGAGGTTCGCTCGTTTCACATGCTGAAACAAATTTCGAAAGATATAAGCGCTTTCGTGGCTACTCGACAGAAAGATTTCAATCAGGGTTTCGGTGGTCGCGGCGCCAACGTAAGTATGGTACCTTTTGTAATGCTTTTCAACATCTTTTGCATCCAAGCGCTGCACCTGGTCGTGTGTCAGGTGCATGCCGATGGCTTCATTATGCTACCTTTTATATAACAGTAACAACAGTGTCCGGCGCTGTGCGTGTTTCTGATCTTTTTTGGAGCTGTTGTTCTTGGTCTTTCCTTGTCTCTATACAAAGTCCTTTGATTACCAATTTTGGAGTCATAAACCACTGAACAAAATCTTGCTCTGCCTTTGAGCGTACAAGCGTAATTTATCTCCTAAAGTCAGAAATGACTCTTGCTAAAAAGAACTTAGTGTAAGTCTTTTGTTCCATATGCTTCGTCAGCGACTTAACCGCGTGTTCCTGCTTCGCAATCTGCTGTTCGAGTAGCACAGGCTGGCTGTGTTTCCGTTTAAGCTAGTATCTTTTAAACCCTGGCCAAAAGGACCGGCAAGTAGTCGCAAGTGGACACAAGTTGAACTTGCATAGAGACTTGCGTTGGGTGGCCAAACGGGCTCACAAGTTTCCTCGCAAGTACAGGCATGTCGCAAGTAGACCCAGGTTCACAACTTGCGTCTACTTGCAACTCCATTTGGCCAGGGCTTTATACTTGTTGTCTTCCGTGCGCTCGTATCGGTTAGAACGTAGAGGAGCGTTGAATTTAGGAGTTTATCCTGATTATCACTTTCACATTTAGCTCTTGTCTGCCATATCGTCTGGTTTTCCTTGGGCAAGTCTCGTGGCCTTTATTTTCAGACAATGCCGTGGTTGGATCCTTATTCCTCTTCATTTACCGACAGCGGAGAGTGATAGAGGCCAGTGCTTGATGCCACCGAGCAAAGGGCGTAGTTTTTTTCTACAAAGCTAAAATTGAGGATGTAGTTAACAAGCGATACCTGCTGTTATTGTCATTTGTTAGGTCAGGAGAATTATGCCAACGACGACGACGACGACGATGATGATAATTAACAATTAGACTACGAGCCCGGGTTTTTTACGAGCAGATAGTCAACGAGGCGCAGCCGAGTTGACTATCGCTCCTAGAAAACGAGGGCGAGAAGTCTAATTGTTTTAGAAAAAATTTACCGTTATCTCATTTCATAAAAAGAAAAAGATGTCAAGTAGCGCGTAGAAGATAACTGTTTTATTATGTTACATCAGGTTCAAACGTGATGCGTGATGTGCACTGATGCGTAACTGTTGACTACAGTGGAACCTCGATTTAACGAAGTCGCTGGGGACCGGCCAAATTTGTTCGTTAAATGGAGGGTTCGTTATATCGAAAACCTCGATATAACGAATTTGAGGGGAAACGACGAAAATGTTCGTTATATCGAGTTCATAGTTAATGATTGATTTGTAACACAGGTGACTTCTGTAGAAATACTAAAGTGCAAATGTCTATGACATATAATAATCCGTTGACTGAGAGGTTGCTGTCGCTTTACCATAAGGATCGCAGCATTTGTTGACTGTTGATCTGTTCAGCGTTTATCTTCTGTCGCGTGCTGACATTGTAATTCGTTATATCGAGGTAGATTTTACGTTTTGGCTTCCGGATTATGTTCGTTATATCGAAGAATTCGTTATATCGAAGTTCTATTCCATACATTTTACTGTAACTTTGGCCGGGGCGTAGAATATCGTTCGTTATATCGAGGACTTCGTTAAATAGAGGTTCGTTAAATCGAGGTTCCACTGTATCAGCAGATAGTCAACGGTAATATAGCAAATCAAATTCACGGATTCACAATAGACTACGGTAAATTTATACTAATAATAAAGACAATGCTAAAGTTCCAAATGGTCTGGATAATAGCAGGCATGTAACTATTTTTAAAAAATGGACAACAACTTTAAGTTTAAAACAAGACATGTTTCGATCGTTCAACGATCATCTTCAGTTGTGAATTCGTTTACAAGTTCGGTTGAATTAATGCCAGCAATGGGGTATAAGTTAAAACGTGAAACAATTTAAAATTCGAAAAAATTAACCTACAATTTTAAGAAGCGCGAGACATTGATTAAAACTTGCGCGAGCACTACACTTAATACAAGGAAGAAAATTGTAATAAATTCTTAAAATACAAAATAATTACAATGATTAAAATACAAAAATGTTCTAAAAAAATTTAAATAATAATAGTAAAATAAAATAAAACAAACCAGTTCTTCATAAAGAATAATATTAGAACGAGAGAGTTAAGTCAGCATGTTTCAGCTGCTTGTTTAAAGTAGGATTCTCCCATTTGATGTGGATTGCTTCCTTCAGCATCAGTTGTAGTTTGTTGGGTGCGCAATCTACGATGGAAAAGCAGTTCTTATTGGCTAAACCCCCGACATGCCTGGGATTGTTGCAAATGCTGATAAATATGTCAGTTCTTATCCCTGCTCAGATGCCCACAAACGCGCGTCGAGAAATGTCGGCTAGTCTCGTCGATGTAACAGGCATTACATCCTGCATATGAAACTTGTAGACAACGCTCCAACGGAGATCGAGAGGAATAGGATCCTTAACACTAAAATAATATACTACCAATCTTACAGGAAGAAAAAGCTAACTTAATTTCGATGTTAGTACAATAGCGCTGTACGAGTTTGCGTAGCCTCTTCTGTGCTTCTCTAGTGAAGGAGCCTACATATGGTAACTTAAAATAATAGGTTGAAACGGTTTGCTGAACCTGAGAGCTACCTGATGGGCGGATTGTAGCTCTACTGAGGTATCTATTGATGACCTTCTCTACAATGTGGACAGGGAAAAGGTTCTTCCTTAGAATAAGGATAAGATTTTTTATACACTTATGAAAGCCTAGCCAAGAATTGTTGATCTTGTGAACCCTGTCCACCAGTGTTCTAACAAGACCCATTTTGTAGGAAAATGAAGAGAAACTAAAACAGTTGGTTAGGAGCCCCGTGAAAGTTTTCTTACGGAAAGCAGATGTCTGGAGATTAAGAGGGTTGTTATTGACCAGGACATCCAAGAAAGCTAACTTATTGTCTACTTCCTTTTCCATAGTCAACCGTATGTTAGGGTGTTAGGAGTTGATGTAACTGTGAAAGGAAACAGCATCCTGTTCCCTCTCAAATACACAGAAAATATCATCGACATATCATCGATAGAACAAAATCTTGGAGCCCTTATAATTCTCTATCCAATCCTTCTCGTTATGCCCCATAAAAAGGTTGGCTAAGACGGGGGCAAGGGGCGAGCCCATAGACACACCATCTACCTGATCATAAAAAGAACCTTTGAACAAAAAATGAGTTTGAGCCGTGGCAAATTCGTAGAAGGGTTTTAAGCTGGGTGGCACTTAACTTGATGTCAGTATTTTCCTCCTTCACATGATGTAGCGCGGAACCGCTAGATCAATGCACTCATTTAAGGGTATGTTGGTAAATAAACTTTCAACGTCGAATGAAACCATAAAATTACCCGATAAAGGTATATCTTGGATTTCATTTACAAAACTAAAGCTATCCTGAGTGCAATAGTTATCAATGTAGGGTTGTAATAGAGAACATAGATACTTAGCCAGTTCATAGTTATATCCCAATTGACGAGACTATAGGTCTGAATGGAGGCAATGTGTTAGGTCCACGCGGCTTGTGCATAAATGGTAGTCCATAAATCCTTGATGGCCGGGAACCGGAGGGGTAGATTTTGGAGTACACTTTCGGATCCAAGTGTCCATTGGATTTCAATTTCCTCAGAAATCGCTGCAGCTGACTTTCTCTCAACAGGGTAGGATCTTCTTTAAGTGGCTTGAATTTGGTGGAGTCGTTGATTATTTTGAGTACACCACTGTCGTAATCAGATCTGTCCATTATCACAACGCTATTTCCTTTGTCCGGCTTTAAAATTACGATATTAGGGTTTCTTTTTAGATCCTTCAAAACTTTGTAGTTCTTTAGATCAACAACTGTTGGTCGATGCGCTAGGACTTAAGAATTGGCAATATGCGACACATATGCAAATTTACCGCGATGATCATTAATTTCTTCAGTTTCATCTACAACTGTAGTTCAAATATGAATTATTTCATATATACTTCACATCGGGAACACAACAAGATCAAATTAACAAATGGTAAACGCCATAGCGTGTACTATTGAGTTATGGATGCACGCGGGAGGTTGCTAAGCAAGAAAGAAGCGTAATAGTAGCATGAGGTGATAGCCGAGCGACTCTAGCTTCTTGAGTGCTTACCAAACCTCTCAAGTGCATCCATAACTCAACAGTACACGCTATGGCGTTTACAAGTTTGTTTTATAACATAGCATTGAGACATTGGAACAACAGAACTCTTTTTATTGAGCTACATCACAAAGCGCGCGCTTTGCTTTAGTTATTGAGCACGTCAGCAGCATACACCCATGGGCAAATAGTAGATGCTGAATTTACCAACCAGAGCGCGCGCTTTGCTTTAGTTATGTTATAAATTCACCTGGGCGACTCCGAAGAAGCGTTCGAATTTTCTGTTCGCTATGGCGTTTACCAGTTTGTTTTATAACATAGCATTGAGACATTGGAACAACAGAACTCTTTTTATTGAGCTACATCACGAAGCGCGCGCTTTGCTTTAGTTATTGAGCACGTCAGCAGCATACACCCATGGGCAAATAGTAGATGCTGAATTTATCAATCAGAGCTCGCGCTTTGCTTTAGTTATGTTATAAATTCTCCTGAGCGAGTCCGAAGAAGCGTTCGAATTTTCTGTTCAGGAAACCAGCGCTGAAAGACCCTTCGTAAAACGGCAAACACATCGATCTAAAACCCTAACCAGAAGCTGCCATTAGAGTCTAAGCCGTGGACAGGATGTCCTTGCAATCAATTCAGTATCAAATACCCGTGGGAGTCTACATGGTTACCGCTGAGTATCTGCATGTCGCTTCGCAGAGTTTAACACCTCCTTAAAATTTGCCATGTTCTAACTTCTATTATTGTCACTTTGTCGGGCATTGTGGCCCATTTTGCGGGCTAAAATGGAGAATTTGGCGGGCTAAAATGTATTTTAGCTCGCTGAAAGAACCAATGAAAAGTGAAAATCAAACAATCGTACGATTTAAGGACGTTCGCGCCCAAAAACTTCCCACGCACAGATGCTTTTTAAAACTTTGACTGCAGGTAGAAAGTGATAAGATTAGATCAAAAACGTAAAAAAAATCGGGGGTCACCGAACTCGTTTTGAAGATAAGGCGCAGCTCAGACCATGGCATTTCTAGGATTTCCAGTCTTTCGAGGCAATTCTGGCCGGATTCATTACTATCGGCATATATTTAAGTTGAAGAATCATATCTAAGTTATGTGTGTTTAAAACAGCATATATAGGCCTGTTTGATAGATCTTTGCTACATATGTCATTAAATCAGCTAGAATTAGCCTTAAAAAAATACAACTTTTAAGTTACGTACACCTGTATCCACGTACCAATTCGACCCTATTTGAATAGTGTATGAGAAATAATTAAAACTTCCCACGTACAGATTTTTTTGTTCTTTAGTATAATGGAAAGAATCAGAAAAGGAAGTGATCTGCCGAAAAAAAAGTG
>JAHPZR010002874.1:67500-81761 GCA_019787425.1 Platygyra sinensis
ATCAAGGTGGTTCCAAGCAGAAAGATCAAGATTACACTAATGTGAGAATGTATGGGTTACCCGGTTCGTCGATGGATCCCATCTCATCGCTGAAATTGATGCTCAGTAAACTTCACCCTGATTGTGAAGCCCTGTTTCAGACTCCGTTGACAAAGTTCTCCAAGGCGGCAGAGAGCTGGTACAAAAACGAGCCCTTGGGAAAGAATTCTATCGCCCAACTTATGCCCAAGATTTCCAAAAAGGCTGGACTTTCCCAGGTTTACACAGCACATTGCGTAAGGGCGTCCACTATAACAAGACTTCACCAAGCCGGGGTTGATGCAAAGCAAATTTGCGCAATTACAAAGCATAAAAACGAAGAAAGCTTGACATCCTACATAAAGGATAGCTCAGCCTCGCAGAAACGTGCTTGGTCGGACATTCTTAGTCATCCGTTTCTTTCAAAAGAAGCTCCTGATGTAAATACCGTGTGTAGTAGCTCCATGGCCGGTGGCGAAGTGCATGTAAGTTTTGCGGCTTCAAGCCAAACGCACCCTGTTCAACCAATTATGCCAAACTGTCAGTTAAGCAATTGTATTATTAATTTCAACACTTACAAATAAGCTTCGTCGAACTTTCCTTTCATGTCTTCTATAATTTTTGAGAGTCGAATGGCAAGATTTCGTAATTTCTAGCCAGCTATTGTGCATTTTCATTGAGGGAAAAATAAAAGCCATTCAACTTGTAAATGCTCGCGCGTGATTGCTCAGAATGTTCTGTTGTCGGTTTTTTTTTTCAGTTTTTATTTTCTCAATGCCCTCCAAAGTGATATTAATAGTAATAGATTTTATGCTCTTGGGCATAAATATGTTTTGGGCCCTCTCAGACTCATTTTAGCCCGAGCCGCTTTAGCCCTCGCCTAGCGGCTCGGGCTAAAATGAGTCTGAGTCGGGCCCAAAACATATCAGTATGCCCGCGAGCATAAACTCTATTGTTATATTGCACGATATGTTGTAAAGTCTCTAAGAATTGACCTTTAAAGGAAAAAGTTTGACATATTTCTTGAATGTGTCCTGTGCACATCTCAGATTGTATCGCTCGGCTGGTAAAGATACCATATCTTTGTCCGTTTTTCTTCAGAGACTGCCATAGCTTTACTTCCAGAAAGCTGTACATTTGTGCCGAGAAGTTCGGTTTTTCCCTCAGTTAAGATCGAGCCTAAGTATCTCCATTTTTCAGACGCGGCAATTGTCCGAAGCCATTTCACAATTTTCTTAAGGGAAGCCTATTTATGCGCATTTAGTTTTGCTTTTAGCGGACTCTATCGAGTTCATGCTGGGCACTTTTCAATTTACCGGAAGTTCATTATCATTGGTTGTCATGTGACAGTTGGCACCCCAAGGGAGCGTTCGGTAAACTATCTGGAATTGAACGCAGGCTTTTCCTTCGCTCTCCTCACCCCCTCCCTCAGTCTTCTCCTTATTTTTCCCACTCGCTCACAGTTTCGTTCCCTCGCGTGCTTTTATGTTTTGAAACGCCTGCTACGCAGGCTAGTAAATCTCTCACGCTTCGGAATATACCTAACATCACCTTCTTTCAGTGAAAACGCTAAATTAAAATGTTCAGTTAAGAAAACTTTTAATGCCTTTTAGAAGTTACAAATTGAAAAGCAATCTAAGAAAGTCGTTTTATAATGACCATTTTCCTGTTTTCTAATTTTTCCTGAACGAAATGCATTTAATACAATAATTAAGAAGTGCAGTGAGTAATACTGGCTGCCCTTACAGTCAAACTAAGTAAAGCGTACCCCTCAAGATTGCATTAATGAACTGATTATTTGAAACTTGAACCCGCTAGTCGTTTCAATAATGCAATAATGAACTGATTATTCGAAATTGAACTCGCTCGCTTGATCCAAGAATGCGGCTAACGGGTTCCGTTTTCGAAAACTCAATTCACTGTTGCGACTAGTAAGTTTCAAACCTACTAGTCTTTTCTAGAATGCAATAGTAAATTGATTTTTCGGAAACGGAAGCCCGGTTAGCCGTATTCTTGGATCGAACGAGCGAGTTCAATATTCGAATAATCAATTCATTATTGCATTCTTGAAACGACTAGCGGGTTCAAGTTTCAAATAATCAGTTCATTAATGCAATCTTCAGGGGTATGCCTCACTTAGTTGACTGTAATTCTTTTTCGAATGTGGCAATCTCTATAACAAGGCAGTGAATACATCAAACAGCAAATTGAAAGGTTTGGTCTGCGGTTTACATCAGTAGTGCCAGACCCAGGGCAGAGCACACGGTCAACAGGATGACGTTGAAGGAGACATGTGAGCTCACGTTGCATGCGTCTTCATCACAGCAGCCAACTTTGCAAGTTATGTCGTCGCCGTACTCGTCACAAACTGCTTGCGCCAAAGTACAGCCAAGCTGATTGGTGCAGTCGTTGGTCACCTGGGTTACGCTATCTTTCTTGAGAAAGGTCCTAAAGCACTTGTCTGCTCCAATTGGGCAAGTTATCAGATACTTGTCCTTGTTGCTTTCCAGAGTACTCTTTTTACAGGCATCTTCAGTGCCACTGCACTGATAACACTGCAAAGCCATTACTGATGAACAATAAGAGAAACAGGAAACGCATTAAAAACACATTCACACTTAAATAGTGTGTTAGTCCTCTCTAATGCGGGTCTCAGTGTCTGTATATCAAAAGCTTGTAAGCGGTCATGGACTGGTCCGTAGGTGCGTGAGGCGGAAAACGACAGTCTATTATTTTTCTCGATGTTTGGATATTCTGTTTGCCACTGTTGCAAGAAAAGTTTGCATAATTTCGATGTGGACAATCCTGACAGAAAACGTTCAAGACCAGATAGAAAATTTGTTGATGCTAAAGAAGACTACATCGAGACTAATGAATACTGTAATACATTTTAAGAGAGGGTTTTACGGTTCGGCCATGTCTCTCTTATTTATTCGCCTTTGCACGCTTTTTTCATTGTTTATGAACCACTCATAAGCAGCTTACCTAATTTCGCATGCAAATAGCCGTAAAATCATCAACCGTAGAATAAATTCGGTGCGGGTAATCTAATTCAACGGTCGACAGCGCCAGTAAAATTCACTGAATCTTCTGAGAATTTTGATCATCCGTCATTCTGCCATAACTAACTGAATTGAGCTTTATCTGACATGTGTGGGGTTTTCCAAGCGATAACTTTGATAATAGGCCAACAAAAGCATTCTCTTTATTTAGAAACATGCGCCGAACTGTAAAACCCTCCCTTTTATGAGCCACGAATTAATGACTTTCAAGTTCTCCAAAGTGAAAAACTACTGAAGTCATTTTAAGTGTCTATATTACTCTTTATTTACTATTTGAGCTGTTTCCAGCTCTTTGCTTGAAGATTTTAGCCATTAAAGTTTCGCATTGTGATAACAGGCGTTGTTTGTGACTAAAACGATGGCATTTATTCAAAAACCTAAGAACATACTTGAGTGATTTCAAACAAGAACTAGTTTCGTTTTAGCATTGAAAATTACTGAGCGTCTTTTTATAATTGGCCAGACGGGACAATAGGTAAACAACACAAACAATACCCCTAGTCCTATCAACAAAAGAGGTGCAGATTAACAAGAACGAATCAAAATACAGGTTGTAAAGAGGTGCAGGCCATCTCGAGCGTCTATAGACAGTTCAGTACGTAAATAGAACGTGTGCACATTTGTGGGAAACTGTTTTATTTGCTTTTCGCCGTATCTTCTAGACTGTTTTGAAGAGTCTTAATCTTCTTTCAGATAAAAGAGTAACGCAAACGGGCATGAGCCTGTGCCTGCCTATCGCTTTGTAGGTTTTCATTTCCTTAAAATCGAGCTCTATTTTTACCCTCCTCTTTCAGAGGAGGGGGTTAAACCTTCCCGCTCGCCTGTCCCTGTGATTTAAAAAAGGGCAGCTGCTTAGCTCTTACGTGTGTCAGTAGTGACACAGCATCTGAATACGCCTTACCAGCGAGGGCTCGGTGCTCACAGCTAAGCGCACTTTCTAAATTGGTTCAAGTTTCAAGCTAGACCTTGATTGTAATGAGAACGAGAGCGCTTGTGTTCGATTAAAAAAAGAGATCAGTAAAGCATTGCAAGAAATGCCGTTTGTGTTTGCGGGAAACCAGCTCGGTATTAGAACGGTGTAATTTAGAACGTTCTGGCTCACGCTATTGCTCTTGTACATTAGCATTTAAGGAGGGGTTTGTGAAATTATTATTTATTATTATTATTATTATTATTATTACTATTATCATTATTATTACTATTATTATTATTATTATTATTATTATTATTATTATTATTATTATTATTATTATTATTATTATATGCAATTTGTTAAAAAAGTTTAAAAAGATATCAGAAGTGGAACCATCTTTGGTACGTTTTAGGTTGCGATGGAAATATACTTAGTGGCCAAGGCTCATCACGACCTGTGCCTTCTTACGAGAGTTTCACGGCTTAAGCGGATGCAGCTATTCCTAGAATTACTGGTTTGACGCCATACAGGCAAAAAAAGCAAGAGACAGAACAACGCAAGTAGGCCATCATACATCAGATCATATATCAGATAACGCCATCATATATCAGATAGGGCTGCCGTTGGATGTGGCGTTCCTCATGTATCACTTCTTGTTCCATTGCTTTTCTTGCTTTAACGTCAATGATATCCACAGATGCTCGAATAATGTTTCACCTCTTTGCAGACGACACTGACATTCTGTATACGGACAGAAATGTGAAAAATCTTAAGACGATAGTCAACATCGAGCTAAAAAATCCTTCAAGTTTTAACTGGTTGAGAGCCAACAAACTAACTTTTAACATCTGTTTTAACATTAAGAAATCCACTCTTTGAGTTCTCATCCATACCAAAAGCGACTTGCTTACCAACCAAGACATTGCATGTTTGATAATGAAAAGAATAATTATGTTAGTCTTAAGTCTAAAGTCTTTATAAAATACCTGGGCGTTCTTATTGATCAGAATCTCTCTTGGAAATACCACATTGATTCCATTGTTACAAAAATCAGTGAAAATGTTGGGCTGATTGCAAAGCTACGCTACACTGTACCCCGACCAATACTACTGAATATCTATAACTCACTAATTCATCCTTATTTAACCGGTGGTCTTGCTGGCTGGGGTCAGGTATACAAGACTCATCTTAACAAAATTCTAATTCTTCAGAAAAGAGCTCTTCGTTTGGTGTACTTTGCAGACTGGTACGACCATGCAACTCCTTTATAACTCGAAGCTAACGTGCTTCCAATAACTTTTCTTGATTATGACTGAGTCCGTATAAAACCTTAATGCACGATATTAATAATAATAACGCCCCAGCAAACATGTCAAATTTACTTCAGAAAACGCTTAATATTCATTCATACACTACACGATCGTCTACGTCTGGAGAGTTTTATGTTAAAAGTTCTAGACTAGAAATACAAAACATTTTTTTTTCTCCGGGTTCGGAGTAAAGCTGTGGAATAAGCTACCAAGCTATATAACGAATTTTTCAAAGAAAACTTTCAAAAGAATTCTACGCAAATTGCTATAATTTGATATGTTAGAAATGGAGGATGACCATATTGAAATCCCCCTGATTATTAAAAAAAAGTAGGCACATAGATACACTTACTGAGGGTTTTAATATGTGCTTTTCTTGTCTTTATACATTGTACCTAAGTAAGCGCAGTATAAATGAAATCAATTAACTTCTATGTTTATTTACTTTTAGCTGCAATCTGCAAGATTTTCTATTAGTTTTAGCGATTTTTGTTTTATTGGATAATTTGTGTTATTCATGTACTTGTCTTGCCCAGACACGACTACAATAGATTTCTAGCTATTTGCGGAGCAAACTATCTTACTTCTGCATTTTTGTACAAAAAGTAAAAAATAAAGTGTGTGAGCCGAGTAGTCGTTCGAAGAAACTTTCTTGTTTTAAGTCCTTTCAAGCCTCTATCAAGCGAGGGTCGACTGATAACAAGCCTTTTTAAAATTATCGCTTGAAATGCCAGCAATGCTGCGGCGCAAACCGAGCGTGACCTGTTCGTTTATCTCTCACACGATAGAATGTTTTTCATTAATAGTTTATTTCGAAAGTCACCATCTTTTAAACAGCAGAAAAGCATTTCTTGTCTGAACTTTACTTACTGCAACAATCCGAGTTCATAATTTCGGCGTAATAAACAATTACAGAACAAGGTATTTATTTATCAAAGGAATGTACTTAATGATCTATGACTTGTGGTCAACTTATGGCCACGATTCGAAAATACCGCATACAGAAAATAAAATCACACTTCCATTATAATGACGGCTAACGTTTCAAATGGACTCTTTTATATGCATAAGTTTGTTTAATGTTTATTTTACCTTGATTCAGGCTTTTGGTTCTGCGATGGATTAATTTTAATCTTTACCACTACATGTAGAGGCAGATTTCATGAATTTTGAGCGGGTATGTATCTTTTTTCTGTGAAAACTGATAAGATATTTATTTTGTTTTGTGCAAAATTGACAATTTTTGATGTTTATGCTGCAAAATGTAGTGGAAGGTAGCGAAAAATATAAACGCAGGGGTTTTTCCACCAGGACTTGGAACCACGTATGCTGCTAAGGAGCGACTGGATAGCAGTATATGCAGTGATTCCGGCAAATCTTGCAGTTATCAGCCACGCACAAATTGACTGATTTCCATCACACTCTCCGGGATTGAAGCCATCGTCTGAACTATACACGATTTCAACCCCAGTGCACGAGTGTGAACTGAAACTTTCAGGACTAAAACATATTGTGGTTGGGTTTAAGCTTCCACATATCGGGTATGGTCCTCTTTGTGGGAAAGACAGTTCACTTTCTTCTTTGTAGCAAACATCAAACAGATCTGCCGGGAACAATTTTGCTTCTTTTTTTTTTCCACCAATCATTTACATAAGGAATTACATCGCGTACACCAATTTTGCATTAATCATACTATCTTGATTGATAGTGAGTGATAAGCTGCTTTGGTTGTTTAATAAATCCTAAAGCATATAAGGATTGGAAATTAAAGTGAGACTCATTGCTTTTATGAAAAGCGATGTTTCTTGTTTACAAACATTGACGTCATATTTCTTTTGACATTCAAATTTGCCAGCCACTGAACAATACCGTGCATTGTTTCAACAGCCAAGAAACCTCTGGTTGTAGCATTAATGACAATATATTTCTTCTTACTGACGAAGGTAGAACTCTGTATTTTATATTGACTACGTACCAAATGAATGAAGCAGACGTTTGAAATACGACAGACTTTTTGGGTAGTAATTTGCAGCGGGCAAAGATATCGATCTTAAATCAGGCAAGAGAAGTTCTCTTGGTACGTGGTTACAAAGTGTACACGACATGCGATATCCAGGCGAATTAGTTTGTTGACTGATAATTACATGTAGAGCAATTCATTTGTAATTTGTTCGTGAAATAAATTCTTTGGTGATTGCACCATTAACGTTCCATTCCATGAATGCTAACTGGTTCCGCTTTCTCTAACTGAAATAATGTAAGATTATAGCTGAAATAACTAAGGCATTAAGAAAAAAAGAGCTTTTTCAATTGACGAGCTTCTCAACATTCAACGGTGTTCGACATACTTACAGTAGGATTCATGATCAATTCATCTGAAGACTACTGCATGACTCAGCTATAGAATTAATCCTGACAATATTACCACTCACCTGCTGTTATTAGCACAAGAAAAACAGCGACTGTCAGCAAATAGCGGCCCATGATTGTTGTTCCTTGATTCCTTCGTTGCAAACGAGTCCAAGATATGAACAGACAACTCCCAATCTGCCCGCCGGAGGATATGGTGAATATGCAATCATAGACGCGTTATAATACTTGTAAAATCCAGTTCTCAAACCTGCTTTTAATCGATCCATAAATATACTTTCCTAACTTTGATTGGCTGAACAAGAAGCGGCTCAGTGTATCATGACGAGCAGACAACTCCCAAATACATTTGTAATATCCAGTTTACAAACCTGTTTTTAATCGATTAATTTCTTTTGGTCAACTTTCATTGGTTGGCAGAGCACAACGTCATTGATAGCCGGAAATTGCCGCCTATGCACTAAGCGGAACAAAAGCAAGTATGATCGGTACATATTCTTGCCACAAAGGCGATTCCAGGAGTGCGAGAGTCTGTAAACGGCGTTTCCTTAGAAACCATCCCAATCGCGAGATAGCGTAACAAACAAATAAGCAGCATGTCTTGTTTTCGAAACCTGCGAATATGTCTCGTTTTAGGCCCTGTTTACCCTAGTAAGAGGGTTGCCCTAACACTCATACATTTCTTCTAATTTTCAACGACGCATTTACACTAAGGTTACCCTGACACTAGGGTAACCCTGGGGCCTTGTAAATGTTCTGTTAGTGACAACTCGCCTACCCGGGACAACTCTATTTTGCCTCCAAAAAGCAAAATATGATCAAAACAACGAAAAAGTCAGCGAATTATGACCCAGAAAACATCAAGTTCTTTCACAATTTGTCATATATTTGCTTTACGGTGCTTTATTTACAAGGTTACCGAAGCGTAACAAGCGTAAAGTAGTCTCGGGCAGTAGGGTTACCCTACCTGTAAATTTTGGTTGTAGACCCGGGTTATCTTTCAACCCTCTAGCTAGGGTTACCCTGGTAGCAGGGCTACCCTACCTCCTTGTAAACAGGGTCTTGCTACCATTTTCGAGCTTTGTTTCCGCGTTGTTACACGCTTAAAATATTCAAGTTTGTCTAGACAAACTGCTGCGTTTTAGAGCGCTAACACATCAAATTTTGACAGCTCCGCCTCAATTGAGGCAACTGAGGCGGAGCTGTCAAAATTTGACCCAAAACCAATGAATATTTACGAGAATACTAACTCGCACACGTAAATTAACCACCATTATTGCCATAGCAATTAGTTGCATAGTCGCTCACGGAATCAGAAGTGTCTTTATTAACCTTTATTCTACTATCTAAGATTTTAAGTGAGAAAATAATTTTGGGACTGTTTGACGATTAGTAGAAGATGCTAACACTATGATTCTCTCTTCTCATGCGTCCGCCATGTTTGATTGAAAGCGAGGCTAACCGCGCAAACATTCAAGAGGGCTGCGTCGCACTGTTGTGTGCCGTTGTGTGCCGTTTCTATTGTGGTCACGTGACATACCAAATATGGGCGTGGTTCGAAACATTTAAAGCAAACGTGAATCGAACAAACATGGTAAACTTTGATGGCCACTGGACTTCAGGAGCCAAGAAAAAGGAGGTTTTGAGATTTCCTTAGCAACAGATTTGTAGTTAAGGTTCTCCCCCCTTAAGATAAAGCTAAAGCATATTTTTGTATTAGCGCGTTGTTGTTTGATTTCATTAATGAACTAGTTTAAGTTAAATTGATCTTGATAGAGTGAATGCAGGCCTATATTCACTATCGCTACGGCTGCTTTTCTTTTAACATCTTGTTAGATTAAAAAGCATACTGCTGTTTGTTCAGAGCATTTTAAGAAAACTGATTATAGACGCTCATTGGCCGGACAGCGGCGGCTATTGAACTCAACAGCAGTCCCTTCTCTCTTTGCTTGGACTAAGACTGAGAAAGAACAGGAAATGCCAAGAAGAATCTTAAAAAGAAAGTCATCAGAGATCCCAACATTTCAACATAACACAAAAGTTTCCTACCTTAGTGAATTTCTTTTAGCCTCAGGAAGTGTCACTTGAGGATATGCTCCAGGCAGCTAGGAAAGAGATAGAGAGACTTGAACAGGAACTTGATGGGATGAAAAATGTAAATCAGTTTGGCCTTGGCCGATTTATGTATGATGATGAAATGATACGGTTTTATACTGGGTTTTCAAGTATTAATGTGTTATGGTCATTTATAGATGTGATAAAACCATCTGCTGAAAAAATGAGAACGTGGTCTCAAGTTCAACGTGGCAGGGCTAAAAAGCCTGGTGAAGGGATAATTAACGTAGTATTTGTAAACATGAACAGTCCCTTGCTATAGAAGATCAACTGTTCATGTGGTTGTGTAAGGTAAAACTTTGCTTATTTGATCAAGATTTGGCTGTAAGATTCAATGTATCAATTTCTACTGTAAGTAGGATGGTTATAGGATGGTTATAACCACTCCAGTCATTTGAGAACACTCGAGAAATGTAGAAAACACTCGCCTGCGGCTCGTGTTTTCTTCATTTCCCTCGTGTTCTCAAATGCCTGTCGTGTTTTATCACAGTGTAATACACTGCTTAGGCTTCTTTATTTGTTAAGTAATGAATAGTGTACATTCTTGTTCATACAGAAATATGAAAAGAACGAATAATTCAAGGTTATTTAAATTAACTTTAAGAACTTTCACAGTATTCAGTAAAATGTCAACTGCCCCATGCACTTAAGTTACTAAAATACAACCATACAACTAACCTGTAAGTAGTGTGGCTCTTCATTTTTCCTTAACGACTTGAAACATCTTGCTCTGATAAAAACGGTGTCATCTTCTCCTCTTTTACCAACTTAATGAACAATCATACCGGTAGACTAGTACCTGCTTAGAAACTCCACGCCCGGCTTTGCAAGCTTTCACATAAAAGCAAACACGGAAAAATAAACGATTTACCGTCATAATCTCAAATTGCAAACACTTTTTTTTGCAAGAACCTTTTTAGAGTAAATATTAAAGCTAAAACTGAACGTAATTGTAAGACCATACTAAGGATGCATCTAGGTGCCAGATTCACTTTTGTAGGCAGATTCGTCAGTTGACAACAGCGTATGAACACTGGTAAAATATAGAACTTGTCTAATAACCAAAGGTTTTTAGCCCCAGGACCTCTAGGGGCATATACGAACATAAAAGAGCATGTCACAGACAACTCGATATCACATTTGAGTTAGCAATGGACTTCCATGACGGGCACATTGATTCATTAGAGAGATTAAATAATGAATATGGCTTATAGTAAACCCCCTGCTAGTTTACCTTCCAATTTCGCAGCCGTCTATAAAATCATTAACTTTTGTCCTTCGGTTTAAAAATCTTTATTCAGCTTCACATCAAAGTTTTCCCCCTATTGTTTTGGCCCGAGATCAGTGTTAAGGCCCGGCCAAACGGATCCAACATGTTAATGCAACACCATCCAACATTGTTGAATCCAACGTGTTGCACGCGTTTGGCCACCATGTTGCACGATGTTGGATGATGTTGAACGAAGTTTGATTTCCATCAAACATTTTCTTCAACAGCATCCAACATTTCTTTTGTTCCTAACATGTCTTAAGTGTCAACAAAAATGTTGCATTCGTTTGGCCACCGTGTTCAACATTGTTGAACGCGCGCATGCCCGCTAAGCTGACTTTGTGGGAATCTGTTTCCATAACAATGATTAACTGTTTATATTTGCTTCGTGCGTTCCGTGTGGATGTTAAGATACGTGAATTAAGATCTCTCCACAAATAAAAAAAGAAAGGGCAACGCAGCCGTTAAAACCCCGAGAACTGTGAAATCGCCGCTCTCGAAATACGAAACTGGAAACTTGGGCATCGATAAGTTTCTCCTGTCGCGAGGAATCGTAGAGCTACTGTCTTTTGGCTGCAGCTATCATTAGGTGGGTTCATACTGAGCTTTTTTCAATTGAACGAGCTTCTCAACATTCAACGGTGTTCGACATACTTACAGTAGGATTCATGATCAATTCATCTGAAGACTACTGCATGACTCAGCTATAGAATTAATCCTGACAATATTACCACTCACCTGCTGTTATTAGCACAAGAAAAACAGCGACTGTCAGCAAATAGCGCCCATGATTGTTGTTCCTTGATTCCTTCGTGCAAACGAGTCCAAGATATGAACAGACAACTCCCAATCTGCCCGCCGGAGGATATGGTGAATATGCAATCATAGACGCGTTATAATACTTGTAAAATCCAGTTCTCAAACCTGCTTTTATCGATCCATAAATATACTTTCCTAACTTTGATTGGCTGAACAGAGCGGCTCAGTGTATCATGACGAGCAGACAACTCCCAATACATTTGTAATATCCAGTTTACAAACCTGTTTTTATCGATTAATTTCTTGTTGGTCAACTTCATTGGTTGGCAGAGCACAACGTCCTTGATAGCCGAAATTGCGCCTTTGCAAAGCGTGATAACTTCATCATCATCATCATCATCATTTATTTGCCTTTATATTACAGCATTAAAAAAATGAATAAATAAAAAAATAATATTAATAACAATAATAATATACAGCAAGTTGTTAGGCGGGGAGACCTCAAGAAACCACCAGGGTTATAGGAGAGGCCACCTCGACATCACAATATTAAACAAGATAAGGGCTGCGAAGGAGTGCGGCAGAAACTAACTCAGAAACTATTTTAGTAAAAACTCCAACACTTTGTTTTTAAACGTAGGAAAGCTTGACAAATTGGTAATAGAGGTAGGAAGACAGTTCCAGACCTTAGGTCCTTGGTAAATTAGCTGTTCATCGTACATTCTGTGGACCTGCGCAGATGAAAAAAAGTTGGTTTATGTGTAGCATCTGTAGAACTCGGAGATATTTTGAGCCGTTTAGTTTTCAAATGTCACGGAGGACATTTTTTTGAGGGGAGGAGAGTGTGAGGGTCGTGACCCAGTATCCCCCTAGAGTTGTAACTCCCATAAGCCCTTGCGATACAAGTGTAATAAAAAAAGAAAGCACATGGTCGAAAGTGTTGACTGTGTTTGTAGATTAGTTCGCTGTTTTCCCACTCGAGACGCTGTGGAAATCCTTCCTTGAAGTTCTATCGGCGAGCGAGTAACATACAAAGTAGGCTACCTCAGTTGAAATTAGACCCGTTCACGTATGAAGTAAAATTGAAGTATACTTAAGGTCTACTTACTAAGCTCAGTATGAACCCACCTAATGATAGCTGCAGCCAAAAGACAGTAGCTCTACGATTCCTCGCGACAGGAGAAACTTATCGATGCCCAAGTTTCCAGTTTCGTATTTCGAGAGCGGCGATTTCACAGTTCTCGGGGTTTTAACGGCTGCGTTGCCCTTTCTTTTTTTATTTGTGGAGAGATCTTAATTCACGTATCTTAACATCCACACGGAACGCACGAAGCAAATATAAACAGTTAATCATTGTTATGGAAACAGATTCCCACAAAGTCAGCTTAGCGGGCATGCGCGCGTTCAACAATGTTGAACACGGTGGCCAAACGAATGCAACATTTTTGTTGACACTTAAGACATGTTAGGAACAAAAGAAATGTTGGATGCTGTTGAAGAAAATGTTTGATGGAAATCAAACTTCGTTCAACATCATCCAACATCGTGCAACATGGTGGCCAAACGCGTGCAACACGTTGGATTCAACAATGTTGGATGGTGTTGCATTAACATGTTGGATCCGTTTGGCCGGGCCTTAACACTGATCTCGGGCCAAAACAATAGGGGGAAAACTTTGATGTGAAGCTGAATAAAGATTTTTAAACCGAAGGACAAAAGTTAATGATTTTATAGACGGCTGCGAAATTGGAAGGTAAACTAGCAGGGGGTTTACTATAAGCCATATTCATTATTTAATCTCTCTAATGAATCAATGTGCCCGTCATGGAAGTCCATTGCTAACTCAAATGTGATATCGAGTTGTCTGTGACATGCTCTTTTATGTTCATATATGCCCCTAGAGGTCCTGGGGCTAAAAACCTTTGGTTATTAGACAAGTTCTATATTTTACCAGTGTTCATACGCTGTTGTCAACTGACGAATCTGCCTACAAAAGTGAATCTGGCACCTAGATGCATCCTTAGTATGGTCTTACAATTACGTTCAGTTTTAGCTTTAATATTTACTCTAAAAAGGTTCTTGCAAAAAAAAGTGTTTGCAATTTGAGATTATGACGGTAAATCGTTTATTTTTCCGTGTTTGCTTTTATGTGAAAGCTTGCAAAGCCGGGCGTGGAGTTTCTAAGCAGGTACTAGTCTACCGGTATGATTGTTCATTAAGTTGGTAAAAGAGGAGAAGATGACACCGTTTTTATCAGAGCAAGATGTTTCAAGTCGTTAAGGAAAAATGAAGAGCCACACTACTTACAGGTTAGTTGTATGGTTGTATTTTAGTAACTTAAGTGCATGGGGCAGTTGACATTTTACTGAATACTGTGAAAGTTCTTAAAGTTAATTTAAATAACCTTGAATTATTCGTTCTTTTCATATTTCTGTATGAACAAG
>JAHPZR010002877.1:0-17500 GCA_019787425.1 Platygyra sinensis
ATATAATCAACTGAATTGTAAAGTTAGCGTATATATCTAGTGTAGACAAAATTAAAAGAACCATGAAAAAAGATTTGGACTGTGTTTCTGTTAATTAGCGAAGAGACTGGGTAAGGTAGTCGGGGGGAGAAGGGGCTCCATAGTTCACTTCGAAAGCGTGAGTTGGAGCCTGAGCCAACGGAGTGCTGGCAGATTTGGGATTATTTGAGAGGAAAAAACTGACAAACCAGACACAGTGCATGCGACGAGCCATGTGAAAATTAAATATTAACTAAAAAAGACGCCCATGGTACAATTCGTCCCCGGGAAAAGCCAGAACACTGCATGGGATGTGTGCCATCGATTGTACACCTTGCTTCGGGCCTACAAAGTCGTTTCTCTGATACGCCCATTTCCTCTTCTCATAAGAGCCATTGTGTGCCTTTCCAAAAAACATATCATAGAGGAGCATGATAGCATTCCACTAGGGAAGACCTGTGTAAAATTCCATGCCTTCATCCATTTCATCATATTTTTAAGTGTCAAATCTCGGATTGTTTAACTCTGTTTATTCTCAGTGCTGTAACTGGACAACCTCCGCAGCCGTGGTTTTCCATTCTACAGGGAACGTATCCAGTATTACTGCAGCAAAAAAGAAAAACTCTGGTTGCAAAGGCTCACAGTGGTGGGCGGGGCCCCTTTTATACGATCCAGCGATGAAGTGATCAAAAAGGGGTGCACAGCAGTTCTAACAATCAACTGTCAGTGTTCATTCTTTTTTTAAAACCATAAAAAAATTTAAAAGATCAAGGTAAACATGATCTACCCAATCGATAAGTCACCACTGTCTGTTTTCATCTGTGAAGTAAAACTTCTTTTCGTTTAACCTCTATCGCGCCTAGTCCATGAAGCCAGCGTGGACCTTGACCTGACGCGCTGGAAGTGGGGTGACCAGCCACGTATCCGACACGTGGGCTGGGACGGGAAGGGGTGATGAGTGATTCCCATGACGTTAGCCTCGAATACATGGCCCTCCTCGTCTAATAGATAATTCTGTCATTCATAGTAACAGCCAAGGAAATTCTGATCGGGATAATTCTGGTGGTCAATGAGTTTATTTTTATTTTGGCAATGCATCACACAAAGCCAGGTAGCTTCTGAGAAGCGAAAGAATGACGGACCCATAGCTGATTGCAGAAACCTGAGAGGACTGGGAAGAGTTATTGATTAGATTGAAAATCTAAACATTTCAACCGAATTGTTACTGAAAGAAAAGCTACCCAGCCAAGTTAAGAGTTTTCAGCGGAAAATTGTTCAAATGGGAGCCTCGCAAAAGTTGCAAAATTCCATACAAATCCTTATAATTTTGTGGCTTGTCTACCCAATCCATACAAACTCTCTATTTGAGGTGATACTCGAAGAGCTACCATTTTGCCATTTTCCTCCTCTATATACTTCTATTCTTGGTAAAGACTCTCAAATTTAGTTGATCTTTCATTTGAATATCTTAGTTTTTCAAACAAACAGAAAACAATCGTACTCTTTCCCAGTCCTCTCACGTTTCTGCACTTGCCTATCGATCTCAACGTTCAGGTCCTTCGTGTCCTTTTTCATTGAATATATTAGATTGGGTTAAAAGTCCCTTCTTTTATTATCTCTTTTCTGTGTAAGTTCCCCTTTTTTAATACACTAGATGGCTCCGTCGCGTGCCTTGATACGCTTATATAAAACTTCATCTGCGACTGCCATTTTTTGGGTGCAGCGACAAATACTGCCCGTGCGCCCTCTTTACTTTGTAGAATTGGCTGGATTAATATCTCTGACAAAAAAAAGTCTGGGGGGAATGGAACTCGAAGAGTGTCACAAAACCACGGAGCAACGTCCAGTGTAAATGTTGCCTCCTCCTGCAATAATCGACCATCCTCGAGGGCTGCCTCAAAGAGCCGAAAAACGTCATCATCGAGCCCACAAAACAACCATACATTTTTCTTCTCGACAACTTTATATCCACAGAGTTCCTACATGGATCGAACACCACGTATTTACAAGCTTATAATTTTTCCATCCCTAGGTGTGGCGACCGAGAGAGGACTGGAGACAAGCAAGTCAAACACAGCTCGAACAAGTCATCGAGATGAACACAAGATGGACAATTAGTCATTCAGATGAAAACAATTAAAACAAAAGTGAATGAGATGTGGTCTCTTACAATGTCTCAGTGTCCGCGTTCAAAGAAGGGTCGCCACCACCCAACGAATCACCTCTTTGACTAGATCCTCTGGATTTCCAACCTCCAAGCGATCTTGCGGAGCGGCAGCCATCTTGACTCTATCTCTAAAGCGACTCTTTTATTTTAAAACAAACCATTTCTAGACTGACGAGCTCGCCCCCAAGGTCACCCCTTCGGGTCCCAACGTCACTAAGGTCAACCCTTAAGGTCCAAAGGTCTTCAAGGTCATCTCTTCAGGCCCAGACTCCAGGCCGAGGCCCAGACCGAGGCTAAGCTAAAGGCCCCACCCTAAGGTCAAGACCCCAGGTCAAGCCTAACCCTAACCAAGGGCCCCACGTTAAGCCTAAGGTCCCAGGTTAAGCCTAAGGTCCCACGCTAACCCTAAGGGTCCACGCTAAGTCTAAGAATCCACGCTAAGTCGAAGGTTCCAAGTTAAGCCTAAGCGTCCTGCTAAGCCTATGGTCCCAAGGTTCCGAAGGGTACACGTTAAGCCTAACCTTGCATACGGCGGCTGAGCCCGCAGTACGAGCGGCGGTCAAAACTTAGCTGTCCCACCGAAACGACACGATAATAGCCTTTTTCTTCGCAGGTAACAAAAATAGAGACAATGCTAAAGTTGCTTTGGCTTCTTCTAGTAGTTAACTCGAGAATTCCGGGTTTAGTTTGACGAGAAACAGGATATTTTGTTCAAAATAAGACAACTATTACCCTACCTGGCGACACTCGACGAACTACGAGCGAGTTGCCATGCCGGACGCCGGCGACTCAGATTTGGCGCCAAATTAGAAGCTTGGAGACACAAACTTCTTCATATCTTTCACATCTTAAGAACTGATAGGGTTTTGACAATTGTAAATCTCTTTTCGTGAATATTTAGTGCCATCTCCAGCGACAAAAGTTGCCTGGCTTCAATGCCTTTCCTGTAAACTAGCTCTGTAAACTTACATTGACGTCAGGACAGTAAAGTTTTTCCTGCCTGCTGAATCCTGATTGGTCAATTCAAATTTCTCGCGCGCCGAATGTATGCAAGGAAGGCCCCACGCTAAGGTCAAGGAAACCGCGGCAATGACGCCGGAGACCCCAAGAACACCGCACGATGGCGTGGACCGGAGACCCCAAGAACACCCCACCGAAACCACCCCACGATGACGTAGGACACCGCACGATGGCGTCAAAACACCCTACGGACACCGCCTGAGCCCGCAATGACGTCGGAACAGCCTTGACAGCGGTCACCACCCGCCACAAGTAACCACTTTGACCCCCACTTTGTCTCGAAGTTTTGTTGGCGGTCATCTTGAAAGGGGGAAAGGGCGAGGTTAAGGCGGGGATCCACATGAAAGCCGTATTTTGGCTGGGTATTATGTTTGTAATGCAAATATCTCGTTTACGTTTCAAGCAATTAAGAATATCTATGCTCATTTCACATATCTATGTTTTGGGTCGTTTTGTAGATTTTTAGGTGATTTTTAGGTATATTTGGAGATAAATAGTTTTTTCTCAAAGGATTAGTAAAATTTATGGAAATATAGGAAATTTTGAAGACTTGGTGTTAAAAATTGGTAGATACACTCCAGATTCTGTCATGACAACATTCAGTACATAAAATTTTGCAAAGCAAACGGACAGAATCCCTAACGAAGACGAGAAAGCCCAAGAAGGATGAGGAGTGAAGTCGAGAAATTTCTTTCTAAGCTCGCAACCAAAGCAAAGCACTCGAGCGTAAATCCTACCACCAAGTATCTTGTTGTGATATAGAAATTTTTGGTCATGGCAATGCTGAAGACGGTAAAATACTTCTCTTTGCTTGGATAAATTCTTCTCTTCCTTTTCTAGCTGCTTTTCTCAGGAGAATAACATTTAATTGTCGCTTTTTCCAACTTTATTCGAGTTTAATTTTTACTAATAACGATTCTATTTTCACTGCCATAAATTGCCTTTAGTTTTCTCTCCGGCATGGTTTTGACTTTGTTAAAGTTTTTATTCAGAGGCTTTTATCGCTACATCTATTTGCTTTTAATGATTTTCATTAAATAATTCTGTTCAAGATCTGCTCAAAGTTGTGTATTCTACATGCAAAATGCTTCAAAGGCTTGTTCGGCTCAAAATAATAACAGCTAAATTTATCCCAAGGCCACGGAAAGGACACCGTCTTGAGGAAATTAACCTTCCCTATGCATGACTAGCGACAAAAACTAGACTTGAGTCGATTTGGGTTTTGACATAAAAATCCATTAAGAACAAAAAGTGTAAACTGATACGATGCCAAATGCTTTTTATGTGTTCCTCTTTAGCCAAACAAAAAAACTCTTCATAATTTCGTATTTTTTCAGAATCGCGAATGAAATGCTGCTGGTTGTGGATTTATTAAGTACTCCGAGGAATAAATATGTAAGGTTTTACGAAATTTATCTGCAAACGTAACACCGTAGATCTCGTCAACATCTGTTTGAACTACACATGCGACCAGCTGATCGTGTTATACAGAGTTAGATTTTTGAGACGTTTACTAGTCATAATGAATGCACCATCAACTGAATAATAAACGTGTGTTGCATGTGCATCTTATAAATATGTTAGCAAGTATTGTGGTTAATCACTACTGAACAAAATTACGTGGAACAAGTAAATTTTCCAATGAAAACGTCCATTTAGATAAAATATTGATAAAACATTATCACGTGAATAATAAATACGTGTGAAGCGAAAAGCCAGGCATTGGATTTTATTTTAATTCATGGAACGAATAAAACATATATTTCCCAAATATCTTAAGAGATGATGTAAATTTGAAAAGTTATAACATCAGGGAGCGTAGTTTAAATTCTCACTGTGCTTAAGGACCCTATATTGGCTCCGAGACAAAATTTATTTAAATAAGTCAGTTCCAAGCATATGTCATTTGCATATTATTATTCATTGTTGTTGGTTCCTTGTATGTTTCATCCGGTCGACATTAAGCACGACTGGCGAATGGCAAGAAATCGATTGAAGGGACAATTTTTTTAGCTAATAACGAAATTCAAAAGCAAACAACCTTGAAAAAATCTGACATGGAAGGAGTTCAGCCAGAAGCTCTTGTCATACTGCTTTACCTCTCATTGGTTTACGAAATTATTAGCTGCATCAAAAGAAGAGGACAACAATCGATTGAAAAGATGAGAAAGGTCTCAGTTAGGCTTGGAAAGCCATCACGTGGAAACGATAAGAAGACAGTCACAAGATTGCAAACGAGACTCTTTGACAATTCCCGTCAGACATACCGACATTTTGTTCAGATGAGAATTTTGGCGCGAGATTGAACCAAACCGTAAACAGACATGTAAGCTTCGAAAAAGATGAGCTATTAGAAATCAAAGCGAAGCAGTGAAGGTTTCAACTGAACGCGGAATATCAACTACGCTTTGTGTTGTGGACATTATCCTCCAAACTGAAACAAACGAAGTAGGTATAAGAGTAGGATAATGGCTGCATTTTGCGAGCTTTTCAGATGTAACACAAGAAACGTGTGTGCGTATTAAAATGCCTAAAGCTTTGGAAAAATATTAAGGAGCCAGTTGTTATAGATCAGTAGATTCTTGTACTTAATTTCGCACTTCATATCGGACGCTGAATTTTAACTTCTTCACAGTAATTATACAAGTATTATTCTAAAACAGCAAATTGCTGCCTCCATTTTTTAACCCGCCGCAAATGAAAATAATATGTTTTCTAGTTTTAGAACATAAAAATTATGAATTATTATCACTAGATGTAAAATTTCTAGTATCAGTGTTTTGTGGTAGTTTACGAATGTTGGCTATCTTTACAATTGACAAATAACATGAATACGTTATTGACCTGGTGTGCCATACTCGTCGTTTATACATATTGTTAATTGCATTGAAATACATTTTAAAAATTTGTCTCTTCAGACACCTACGAGCAAAATTATTGATCTAATCCAACGTTGCACTCAGTTATTTCAATCCTTTATTCAAAATTTCATGTAGACGGAGCCATGCGACGCAATTTAATCGATGCAATTTAACTGGAGAATGTAATTTAAAAGCAATACTTTTTTTTAAAGATTACCTAATGTTTTTCTTTGGAAAGGCAGGTGTACTTACATTCAGACAGTTTCTGACGAATGGTTCATCGCGATTTGTATTTCGTCTCAACTCTAGGGTGAAATGTATATTTTTGTTGTATTATTTCCTTGGGCAGGTGAGGTATTCAAAGATAATTGAAAACCATAAAGTCAGGATTAAGATTCACATGTAACTAACAAAAAAGTAGAAAACTAACTGGTTTATTTCGATTATATGTCAGTAAAAATGCTGTAAATGAAACTCCTATCTCAGCTTCTTTTTTTCTCCTTTGATGTTTACCAGGCTTCATGACCATTTTAGTTTTTTCCGCACCGTGTTCTTTTTCTTCCAGGACGTGAACTGAGTGTGCTGCCGCTTCACAACTGGCTTTATTATTTCTGAGTAAACGTTCCATGTCCATGGTATGTCTTAGGTGAACTGTCCGGCGTGTGCTCGGTGTTTATTCGAGAATTCAGCTGGAGAGACACCTCTTACTTCATCATTGTTTTCCGGCAAGGCACTTCTCGTATCCGAGCTCGTGCTAATCGGCTGCTGTTTAATTTTTACCCAACATTAATTTGCTTGGTGCTCTCGTCACTTACATGCTGGCCCTTTGATAGGATAACAACTTAAGCACGGTCAAGCCTTTTTCTTTGTCATACAATTCATTGAGAAAATTGATTCCATGGTACGAAAACCAATGGCTTTAATTTGAGGAGAGGAAAGAATGATATTCTAAGTGAGAACTATTTCATTTAATGGTTTTCTGAACTTACTCTTTACTTCAACAATTCTCGCGACGGTATGCCCGGCATGGTTCAAATACCTGGACTGATTTCCAAAAGATATAATGAAAAAGATCTTTTAACTTGTCTTGTCTAGCCTGGTTTGAGTATAAGACACTCAATCATTTTGTCTGCGTGGTCAATTTGTTCTCAAAAATACATTATGTTCATTAGCTATATTTTAGATAGTTCAGTTAATAAAATTGTACCGGTAATGAACATGGAATGCGCAAATAAACATAAAAAAGTATTACACAAGTCAGTGATCTCCCAAGCACAGCTTTATTATTGCCTTTGAGCAACTCTACACCATAATCTGATTTATAACCAATTAACAAATTTAACGATCAAACTAGTGCTTATGCTTATGCCCTTATGCTTATGCTTATGCGCAAGTGAGAACAGCATAAGACAAATAACTGGGTTTGTTCTTAAAAATACTATAGTTGTAGTCAGGCATGATAATATTAAGAAATAAAAAATATTTGTTGTCACTGACTAAAAAACTTTGTGTGGACGTTTCGGTTAAAATACTAGAACCTTCTTCAGCAATAAAATGGCCTACAAATACAAATGAGTGCTTTAAAAGAACCGCAGAAACGTCACTTGGGATTGCCAAGGGCCTTGTAAATGTCAGGAATGTAAATGTGTTCATTAATGGCATTAGGTTCGCGAATTGAATGCCACGCTTCTAAAAACAATCTCTTTGACCATTAGGAACAGCGGTCAATGATCTTAACGTCGTCAAGGTCATAATCGTGATTGTGTTTTATTTTCGGAAAAAATTGTAAGAACTTTAAATCAATTCAATATCAATGTTGCCCACAAACCCGTAATGACCGTTGGCTCCATTTTGAGAAAACCTAAAGACAAATTTAGTAAAGACTTATCGACAGGAGTGATCTATAAAATCAATTGTAAAGATTGTGACAAAGTTTATATCGGTCAAACATCAAGGGCCTTAACATCCAGGACCAGAGAACACAAGAGAGCGATTTTCACGGGAGACAATGAGAAATTCTTTATTAGCCCAACATTGTATAAAACACAATCATGATTTTGACCTGGCGGCCGGAAAATAGCGTAAACATCTGGAACTTACTTTGGCTATATAGCTATCTAAGCCACTGATTCCCTGAACTGACCAAACAAATATTCAAATAAGCACTTTTCCTAATACTTTAACTTCTAAAAAGGTTCAAAATCCCGAGGTAAGTATAACTTTTCCGACATACACGTTCAATAACTTAGAAAAAAATTTCCGAGTCAACCCACCTTTGTTTCAGTTTCAGTTTATCTATCCCATTTTATTATTCAACAAATTGTAACACTATCCAAATATGGTCATGACGCTCTCGATATCTGTCATCCGTAGGTGACAGATATCCGGCGATATACGTAGCTCCGTACATGTGAAGAAAAAGTGAAGTGAAAAATGTCGACAAAAATGTTACGAGCTTGGAAATCAATTTTGTTATCAATTTGTTGAATAATAAAACAATTATCCTGCTCAATCTCGCGGAATATCGTCTGATTTTAGCCGACTCGGCCTACGGCCTCGTCGGCTAAGTATCAGACGATATTCCGCGCGATTTCGCAGGATAATTGTTAAATATAATACCTTCTTTACAATTGCTTAAATTGGAAAATTTACTGCGATGATCACTCTTCACTTCATCTACAACCGCAGTACAAATATGAATTATTTCATATATATTTCACATCACTTCACTGCACGGGAAAATATGAACTCAATAAATTGACCTCGCTCCCAATGTGTGGCTTCATAGCTCAGTTGGTAGAGCATCGCACCGGTATCGCGGAGGTCACGGGTTCGAAACCCTTTGAAGGCTTCATCTTTCCAATTGCTTAAATTAGAAAATTTACTGCGATGAACACTCCTCACTTCATAATACCTTAATTGGTTGCCCGCAACCAGTACTCTATCTAATCAAGAGATTATCAAGGTAAGAGAGCGAATCCTCATAGGTCTTGTACCCAAGATAATCATGTTCTTGAGTTATTTTTAGACATTGTACGTAGCTAGTTCTTCCGCGGATATTACTCGCGCGTTGCATGAATGTTTACATGGAAGATCTGTTTATGTCATTTTGTTTCGTTTCAAAGCAAAGGAAAACCTCCAACGCTGTGGGGATGTCTTCTTTAATATTTTGATTACAAGCAAGGGAGCTTCAGCTGTGGGTATGTTTTAATGCATTTCGAAACTTTAATAGGAGTTTAAATAAGAGACGGATGTCCCCTTCACAAACAATAACAACTGAATGAAAGGCAGAGAAATGTTTAGACAAACGAGTGCAAAGCAAACCAACGCCCAAACACAACCGAACAAACAGATGGTCGAAAGTGCAGGCAGACGCTCGTTGCCCAAGCATCAAAAAGCAGTTTAATCTGCCGCGGCAACAACGCCAGAGACAACGTCGATTAAAAAACCAATTTAATATCCAATCTACGAATCTCGCGAGAATTTAGATTCAATCAATTTGTATATACTGCCAGAAATAGAATATGTAAGACAACGTCAAAAATCAATAAAGAAATTTAAAAAATTGGCCGTCATATAGTTCACTTTCTCTCGAATATGCAGAATGTGCATGGCTATTTCTCGTTGTTGTATTTGAATTTTCGTAAACAACGACAAACAAATGGACAAGGAATTATAACGCACGCTTACAAAGCCATTGTACTTGTTGCCGTTGCCGTTAACTGGTTTTCACTAGCGCATAAGCATAAACATAAGCCGACATACGCAGAAGCAGTAAGATCTTAATAATTAACGCCTTTTATTAGGGAAATTTCGAACAAAAGGTGCTAATTATCAATATCTTACTGCTTCTGCGTATGTCGGCTTGTGCTTATGCTTATGCGCTAGTGAAAACCAGCTTTTAAAGTTTGCTCCCTAGGACCGAATAAACGGCCACATAATGAACAACCAAACGAGCACAGAACAAACGAAAGCCAGACCGAACAAAAAGCAACCTCGTTCCCAGGGTCTCTCATCTTACCGCCCCCTGAGGCGAGCGAGAAGAGACCCTGGCACACGCTGGTCACGTATCGCTTTGACAATTGAGAACATCAGGGAGGGGTCCTCTGTAATCAGGCAATTTGTCGCGTTGAGCTTTGTCAAATTCAAAGTATCGCGCTGTGCTGCGACTGACATTACCCGCGATTTTTAGCAGTACTTAGCCTTCAGGATGAAATTTCGAATATTCAGATTGCTGCAAAAAACATAACAATGTTCCTAGAAAATTGTATAGCTTTCTCGAAAAAAAGCTACGGCAGTCTCTGAAGAAAAGCTGGTTGGAAGAAGATAATATAATATCCGTGATCAAGAAGCAACACACAGTGCCTTCAGTTCCAATCAAATATCCGGTCCCAGCGTCACAACATAGAATCAAAGTAAGCATTATTTTCACGGAACATCTTAATCTTTGTCCTTGGAGAACCAATACTAAAAACCTCAAAACATGTCTTGCAATAGAATGGCGAGCCTAAACAAAGTAGTCAAAGGCCCTGTTCGCACTACGCGAAATTTTGTCTGGTTTGCAAAAAAATCTGTCAACGCGAAGCCATTTCTAGTGCGAACGATTTTTTGCACCCACCAAAATTTTTGCAAGCGCCACGAAACTTCAAAGATTCCGTCGACTAGCTTTGGAGGCTGTAAAAATTTTGTCAGGCGAGAAAATCCTTTGTTCCTTGACATCCATCCGTCATTGGGTCGTCAAATTTTGCAGCATAATTATTTACGAAGCGAACGTGACCGTATGACTTCCCGCGAGTGTTCTCTCACTGAACATATTAGAGTATCAGTTAAACCATCGAATGACTCTCTACCCATCCGCATATTTCTACGGAACAAGATCTCAGGAAAATGGCACTGGACAGGTGCAGATGGATTTCGAACCAAGATTCTGCAGGGCGAGGAAATATCCAGTGCGGGTGAAAACGACGGCGATGGCGGCGTCTTCTCTGATGAATTAAAACCTCCAAAATGAATAACAGGCGAATCCTAGCAACCAAAACTATAATTAATTGTTGATATAGCAATAACAGGTTCTGTATGAAAAGCAAAAAGCAATAAAGTGCCATGAAAACATTTCGGGGAAGCATTTTTCATTCACAAATTCGACCGGAAACTTCGGGCGAAACAGACACTGAACAGACACCGACACACATTTCAAGACATCTTGTCACTAAAAAAATTTCGCATCATCATGTGCGAACAGGATTGCGAAAACAAAAAATTGGTGATTACAAAATTTTCAATTTCTCTGGAAACGCAAAACTCAAAATTTCGTCTTTTTGATATGAGAAAGCACAGCGAAATGCAGACCGCAAAGAGTCGTTCGATCTTTGCAAAGTTAGGGGACGGCCGACGGCGCTGTGACACCAATAAATCCTTTCACCCTTTCGCTCCTCTCGAAGTAACTTTGGCTTTCATTGATCCCCTGATTACTCTAAAACTGTTTTATCGCCGTTCACAACTTACACAGTAGACCTGGTTTTAATTCATTCCGAGGAAATGATCAGATGAGTCGAAGATCTTCCATACACAGCCTGGGCCGTAGGGTGCAATTCTTCATTCGCCTTGTTGAGGAGATTTTTACATTATGTAACGTCCTTAATTGAACCACACAACCTACAGCAACTTTGATATTCCTTTATCAGATGATGGATGAGGTTTTTGCCGGCATTTGCAGAATAAGAGCATCATATCGCTCCAGGTTTATTTTGGTGACAACCACATCCCGCACTCCCGTAGGTTAAGTATAGACAAAATTATTACTAGACCACCCTTCCCTTCAATAAGTTAATTGTCATCTCCCAGATTCTTGGAGACACGTGACCAGCGTGTGCCAGGGTCTCTCCTCGCTCGCCTCAGGGGGCGGTAAGATGAGAGACCCTGGGAACGAGATTGAACAAAAAGACGGTTGAGAGTGCAGAAAACATCTCTGCTATGAAACAAAATTAAGTGTCGTTGGCTGAGAAAGTGTTCCAGGGGCCAAAAGTTGTGGTCAACCGTTGGCTGACACTTGGCAGCGAAGTGGTGCAATGAGATTTTCAAAAGCCAAGTTTGGCTCTCTTCTCTGACTTTTAGTTTGGGTTTCAGGGGGGTCCTCATTTTTTGCCCTTTTAAGGTTATTCCTCACAATTGCATGCGCATCCTTTCTGCGCAATATTTTATGGCGTCCATTAAGCGCGCTCTCGTGCACGTGCACGCTGAAAACATGGCGGATTGCCTGATTTGAGCTCTTTCAGGTTGAAAATGGCTATTATCTCACCTAACGAGTCATGGCACCCCAATTTTTTGTTTTCCAGTCATTGTAATCACTTATCATAAACTTTGCTTTAGCGAAAGACTGATCTGATTTCTATTGCTGAAAATTGACAAATACGAAAATACAGTAATACTGTGGTCTTTTCTATTTTTGCCCTATGGAACCATGTCAAGAAATTTTGTTGAAATTTTAATCAAGGATTCAGCTTTCTGTCTAAATCGAAACTTACAAAGTTTATTTGTGTCCGATACAACGCATTGACTCCAGTTTAATGCGTGTTCTCATGAGTCTTCGGTCACAAAATTTACAATTATTCTGAAATGCGTTCTGTAATAAGCGTGAAATATGCCAAAATGGTCATTTCAATGCCCCATTGCTCCTTAATGAGTATGCACCTCCCCTTTTTTATTTCGAAATTGAAGTTCTCATATGAAACTTTGCAATGGTCAAGTTTAACAAAATCTATTGTCAGTTTATTCAGGGGAATTACCTTAACACCAAAAACTCAGCCTTCCAGGGGACATTTTGAAAGTGCCATAAACCCCTTTGGTAAATTGTGCTTCAAAATAAATTTGACCATGAACTCTACTATGATAGAGCTTCCATTTCATATATGTAACTTTGTCCTCGAGGTTTTGGACAGAGAGGTGCCTGGGGCTAGAGTTTGGCAAAAATTGATGTCTCCGTACCTTTTTGTAATTGCGGTAGAAGCGCTGGCAATCGCCATTCGGCAGAACCCAGATATTAAAGGTATTGTTATCGGAAAAGAGGAAACAAAAGTCCTGCAATATGCTGATGATACAATTGCAACATTAGCCGATGTCGATTCAGCAAAAGCACTCTTTAAACTTATGGAGATTTTTCAAAATATTTCTGGCCTGAATATTAATTCCTCAAAAACGGAAGGTATGTGGACCGGTTCACTTAGAGGAAAAAGGGAAGAACCATTAAGCATTAAGTGGCCGAAAACTCCGATCAAAGCTTTAGGAGTTTATTTTACATACGATCCGAAACTTCTAAAAGAGAAGAATTTTATTGAAAGGCTTGACAGTATCAAAAAGCTTATTAATATATGGTCCTCGAGAGGCCTATCTCTTTATGGAAAAGTAACAATAATCAAATCCTTCTTGATCTCCAAGTTTGTTTATATTTGCTCTATATTGCCAACACCACAAGAAGTAGTAAGTGAACTGAATCGATTGCTTTTCTAGTTTCTGTGGAACGGTGTAGATAAAGTAACTCGTGTGTCTGCAATAAATGATTATGAGAGAGGTGGTTTAAAAGTGATAGATGCTGATTGTATGATTACATCTTTGAGGTTAGGATGGCTACAGAGAGTATTTAATGATTCAAGTGCTACATGGAAGAGATATTTTCTTTATCTGTTAGAACACGTTGGGGGCATCTTCTTTCTCAGCTGTAACTATGATGTCAAAGATCTTAACCTACCCTCTCCATTCTACTACGAACTTCTGCAATGGTGGTCAGAATTTCGGGATACCTTTGCTGAAGAAAAAGATTATCAAAACATTATTTGGAACAATAAAGAAATAAGAATAGATAACAAACCGGTATATTTCAAAAATTATCGCCAAGCAGGAATCACGTACACGCATGATCTTCTTTTTGACCGGGATATAAACGTCGCCTTTACTTATCTCTCGAACAAGATAAACAAAACCAATTTTCTTCAGTGGGCGGGTCTCCGACACTCTATACCCTCACAGCTAAAGTTCGCGAATGTACCACTATCAACCCTATCTCCCTCTTTTACATTTAAAAATAACACTTTCGAT
This sequence comes from Platygyra sinensis, assembly GCA_019787425.1. NCBI lineage: Eukaryota > Metazoa > Cnidaria > Anthozoa > Scleractinia > Merulinidae > Platygyra > Platygyra sinensis. The sequence goes on from JAHPZR010002877.1 coordinate 14,158, forward strand.
ATAAGACAGAAAAGATCAAAAGATTACTATTCTCTGCTTATTTCCAGAAAGGCTCAACATCCCAATATCACCGTCAAACTGCAGAGGGATTTTGATTTTACAATCGATCAAATCAATCAAATCTTCGTATTACCACATTCTGTTGCACTTGAATCCTACGCAAAAGCTTTTCAATATAAAGTTATAAACTCTATTCTTTATACAAATACCAAATTATGTAAACTTGGTTACAAAAGCAACGATTTGTGTACGTTTTGTAAAACTGAGTCGGAAACCTCAAATCATTTCTTTTATAACTGTTCCCACACTAGACAATTCTGGACAGATTTTGCATCATACTGGCACCTATTATCAAATCATCAAATCCACCTCTCCCTAAAAGATGTTTTATTTGGAAAAATGCCCTTTACTTGATTTATTAAATTACTTCATAATTATTGGAAAATTGTTCTTGTGGGACTGCAGAAGAAGTCAAACCCTTCCCAAAATTGAGGGGTTTAAAGCCAAAATTAAAATTAAGTATGAAATAGAAAGTAAAATCACAAAACAAGAATATTTTAATAAAAAATGGATAATTAAACCTATACAATAGATATGTATTATTAGTACTATTATTATATCAAATGTTAGTATTTCTAACGTTATCTTCGTGCGTGTGTAAAGACTTTACAATACAAGATTGTAATATTGTAATACTGGAATGAAATGTAATTATTAACCTGGTAGTAAACTTATATTTATTAATCAATTTATTTTATTTATTTATTATTTAATGTATTTTTAGTTTTAAAATGTGTGTAACTCTAGCTTTAATGTGCGTATATTAATGGTTCTTTTTTGTAATTGCAATAAAAATGAAAATTCTAATTACAAAAAAAATAAAAATAAAAAAAATTGATGTCAAAATTACAACCCAAAATTGCATTTTTTCAAAAAATCAGTGTGTCTACCTGCCTTCTTGCATAATTTCCAAACCTATACCATCATTTACTTTAGTGAACCAATAATCAAAATCAGTTGAGAAAAATTTGGCTTATGAATGTTTGTTGAATTTTTTCCACAAACATTCCACGCCCGTCTAAGGCCATTCAAAATATAATTTTGAGCATAATTTATGCCACAAACAAACCAAATTGTTTACATGTAGCCCTTACTCTGTATTTGGTAAGTGAAAATGAATCGTTAAAGCCAAATCAGTTTCCTTGTTCAGAATTACCCCGACTCTCACCGTACAATTGCTCTCAATAGCAGTTAATAGGCCTTTGATTAGCACAACAAACACCCTGATTTAGCAAAACAAGGGTTAATGTTTTCTTTCAAAACTTAGTACCCATCAAACAGCAAAAATAATGAAGTAGAGATAACGATCTTTTTAAACGATGTTTGAATTTTTCATTGATTTATAATTAGTTTCAAGTCATTATTCTTCTCCGTTGCTCCAAGCATGGAAAATCTCTATATTTTGTTAGGCGGTAAGGCCTGATTTGTATATGATTACAAGATAAAGTTAACTTAACAAAAACGTTCGTGAGCATTATTATAATCTGTCTGTTAAAAGCCCGCATTGTTCTTGTAAATACCCACCAGTAAAAGGAGCATGACCGTGCATAAATAGATATACTACAAACATACGAGCTGCAGTTTATAACAGTGTCGACTTGTCAATGTAACCCGTTGCTTCAGTCCTTTAAGGCGGCGAAATACGAGATCCAAAAACCCTCAACTTGTCGCGCAACATTGTTGCGTTGCAAGTTTTCGTCGATATTTCCCGTTTTTCACCTTGCGTGCTCAACTTGTCCGCAACAAAAACATTTGTTGCGGGTTGAAGAAAGTTGTTGCGAAAAGTAGAGCGCGGGTCTACTTTGAGCAACAAATTTTGGCTTTGTTGCTCGTTTTTCATCAAACTCACAACTTGTCGCGCAACAAATCTGCTCGTGCCCTAGCAGATCAACCAATCAGCGCGCCGCATTTCTTCAACCCGCAACAAATGTTTTTGTTGCGGATCAAGTTGAGCACGCAAGGTGAAAAACGGGAAACATCGAGGAAAACTTGGAACGCAACAATGTTGCGCGACAAGTTGAGGGTTTTTGTATTTCGTATTTCGCCGCCTTTAGAGCGGAGTGAATGAAACCATCCGTCAAGAAGGAATGCACAGTTAGGAGAGCTTGTTAGTAAAACAAAAAGCTTTTGTTGCAAATCAGGAGCCATAATCAGGGACGGAGACCGTAAGTCTTGAGATGCGCGCGGACCCATGATGTGGAACAATTTTTCTATTTTTAGAACAAATTGCGCCATCCTGACGTCATATATCCGCGCTGATCCACGCACGTGTCTTGGGCTCTCGCGTGGATGTTGTCACGTTGTGTGATGAAATGGTGAGAGTTGCGAGATTCTCTTGCCGATTTTTTACAGCGATGGCAGGGAATAAAGCAGAGAAGAAGAACCAGGGCTCTTCTATGTACGTTTATGCTCTGATTTGAGGGAAAAGGTGTGTTTTTCAGGGTCGAGAATTTCTTTAATTTCGCGCAGTGAATGAATAGAATCCGCTCGCCGGCTAGTTATACGCGTAAACTTTTGTGTTTTCTTGTAGAGAAAAGTTCTGTAAAAAAAACTGTTTACTCCGGTATCGAGTTAATTTATGAGTTTGCCAAACAATGCTTAATCATAACCAAAACCTGTTTTTGATAGTTTCTTATTGTTTCTGCTCGTTTGGCGAGTTTGCAAAAGTTTTTGAAAGGCAAGTCTGACGTGTAAGAGTAGTATCCGTATCCGCGTATCCAGCCAATTCTTGTAGCTTCGGCCCCAGGGTCTCTCTTCTCCTCATCCTGGTATCTTCGTATCCGCGTATCCGCGTATCCAGCCAATTTGGGGGTTTATCTTCGACGTGGCAGGGTATTCTGCAGTTAAGCCTGCTGCTATATCCAAACATATCCAACTAGTTTTTTTCTGTGTTATGGAAAAGCTGTCAATCTTCTTCATAGCGAAATTTAGATTGGAGTAATGTGAAGTTCTTGTAAAAGGAGCAGCGGAACTCAACTTGATCAGCGATATAAAGCAGGACATACCTAAATTCGGCACTGTCTTCACACAAACTGGAGCACCTTACACGGCGAAAATACTTAAGCAAACTTCCAACAGCCATATATAAAGGCGTTGAGTTGTGGGCCAAAAGCACAAACGGTTTCGGGAATTTCGGACGCCATTTCCCCTGCGCGACATCCGCGAAAATCCTCGCAACAATGTACGCGCGTGTGCCGCAGGCGATGGCGCAATTTGTTCTAAAAATAGAAAAATTGTCCCATATCATGGAGCCAACCCCAATACTAGAAATTGCGCGCGCTTA